>JAKCPI010006529.1:0-72686 GCA_023213315.1 Euborellia annulipes | reverse complement strand
GCGAGGCGCCCCTTTTTTGCATCTCCGATGTTTTTGGCTGAGATTTCACTCTTTTTGTGAAATATTGCATTTAAATATTATTTAATAATTTTTGTTTATTAAATATTAAGTTATCCCATGAATAGATATTTTAATATGCATTCCAAACAGTAAAAATAAATACATCGTTTGGTATTAATTCAAAACGATAAACATAGGATTTACCAAATTTTATAAAATTTTAGGTTTTTTATTTTTGTTATGTTAGTAGGATGTAAATACATCGTTTGGTATCTATTCAAAACGATAAACATAGGATTTCCCTAAATTTTATAAAATTTTAGGTTTTTTACTTTTGTTATGTTGGTAGAATGTAAATACATCGTTTGGTATCCATTCAAAACGATAAACATGGGATTTCCCTAAATTTTATAAAATTTTAGGTTTTTTATTTTTGTTATGTTGGTAGAATGTAAATACATCGTTTGGTATCCATTCAAAACGATAAACATAGGATTTCACCAAATTTTATAAAATTTTAGGTTTTTTATTTTTGTTATGTTGGTAGAATGTAAATACATCGTTTGGTATCCATTCAAAACGATAAACATAGGATTTCACCAAATTTTATAAAATTTTAGAATTTTTATTTTTGTTATGTTGGTAGAATGTAAATACATCGTTTGGTATCCATTCAAAACGATAAACATAGGATTTCACCAAATTTTATAAAATTTTAGGATTTTTCTTTTTGTTATGTTGGTAGCACTTCTTCTTATCACGTTAATCTATTGTATTTCTATCTGAATGGATTTATCCTAAAATTTTTTATTCCATTAGGGATGAAAATTACTAATATTAATAGATATGTTCCTAGATGACGTCATCAGGGAGCAAAATAGTCAAAATTGTCTTTTCGCCATGTTAAAGATAGGACAAATTTGAAATTTTGAATACCCCTCAAAAAGTCACTTTTGATCCAAAATGAAATTTTATATCAAAGGTATCGGGTTTTTGATAGTATCTATTTGTATTTTAAATTTCATCCAAATCGGTCCAGCAGGGAAACCTGTAGCTTTGTCTAAAAATTTGAAAATTGAAGAAAAGAATGAAAAAAAAAGAAAAAAAGGAAAAATAAGAGACTAACTTTTGACCTTCCGAAATCGGCAAAATCTCAACTTTGAGCCTTTCTGCCATTCTGTTTGGCACTGGAATTTTTTTTTGAATTCGTGCTCAAAATAATCCTTATTTATTCTAGTTTAATATAAAAAAAAAATTTGGCTCCGATATCTTAAAACCTTTTTGAGATATTCGCCCAGAAAGAGAAAAGTTTCTCAAAAAATTTTTTCACGTCCCTATCTTTTATTAAGGATTTAAAATCATTCTTGATAATATAGTCTAGGGACGACTCGTCCATCTAAATGCAATGGGCCATTGGCATCTATTGGAATATCAACTAAATGGTAGTATTAAGAGTTTCTTTGCTTTCTTTTGCTTTTCACATGCTCGGCGACGAGTCGCTCCCGCGACTCTTGATTATATAGCACACTTACATCATCCCTTAAGTCCGACATTTTGTTTTACTTGAAATAATTCATTTTTTTTTACTCATTAATTTGAAGTAACTGTAAAACAAAATGGGGGATTTAGGGGGAAGATGTTAGAGTGCAGTGGCGGTCCCAGGATTTTGTCAAGGGGGGGGCCCAAATTTTTTTTTTTTTTTTTTAAGCTCTTTTTTAGTGCAGCGAAGGCAATTTAGACTTATTCTATATATTTTCATGTTTTAAGAGACCTCTCCAAAGATGAGCTCAAAAAAATTTTTTGAGTCGAACAAAATTTTAAAAAATTTCCAAATTCGTCAAAAATCGATTTTTTTTTTTTTTTTTATAATTTTTTTCTCGTTATGGTCGAATTTTATAATCGAAAAAAAAATAAGTTTCTCAAATTTTCAACATAAAATATTAATTTTTAAAGGTCCCTCAAATTTTTTTTAGTTTGTCTGCATTTCTTTCGATGTTTTCAAGCGACCTTTAAATATTCATATTAAAGATTTAATAAATTCTTATTTTCTTTTAATTAGTAAGATATTTGAGAAAATATAATCAATCGTACCTTAATTTGCACTATTCTACATCTATCTAATCGCAATAAATATACTTTCAGTATTCTGTTTTTTGTTCATTGCATGGTGTATTTTTGTCGATTATCTTACTAATTAAAAGTAAAAATTTATTAAATATTTAATACGAATCAAATAAAAAAATATTTTGAGCGACCTTTAAAAATTAACCCTTTGCACTCGTATGTCGCCATTTAGGCGACATCCTAATTTTTTTGTTGTCAAATTAAAGCCAAATAATATCATAATATTAATTAAAAACAGTCTGGAATCGGAACCTTGGAATGGAAAAATTTTTGAAAATTAGGCATTGAAATTTGCGTTTTTAGCTATCCTGAGTAGGACTGTGCAAAACAATCGATTAATCGATTGTCTACCGATTGTTTTCTTAAAAAACAATCGATTGTGTAAAAAATAATAATCGATTAATCGATTGTCAGGCAAACAATCGATTGTTCATACAATCGATTGTCAGGCACACAATCGATTGTCAGGCAAACAATCGATTGTTCATACAATCGATTGTCAGGCACACAATCGATTGTTCATATAATCGATTGTCAGGCACACAATCGATTGTTCATACAATCGATTGTCAGGCACACAATCGATTGTTCTTACAATCGATTGTCAGGCAAACAATCGATTATTTTTTAGCATCGATCATTGGGTAAATAATCGGATGTTTTTAAGAAAGCATCGGGGAATTATAGGTTTACTTGAATTATCAGAGTATTAAAACTTATTTGCATTTAATATTTGATTTTCCTTTTCATTAATCTAATTAATATCTCATTAGTTACTCCACTAGATTAGTATACGATCAGAGTCACTGGTCACATTTGCAATTTGTTAACCAGTGCTTACGGATTTCGGATAATAAGAAGTCAGATTTATGCCCCGATTAAAATTATTTATTTCTCGGGTACCTATATCTGAAACACACTTACTTTGCAATTGGCCAAATGGTTTCCCGACGTCAATTTAATTAAAATAAAAAAAAAAATATTAGAATATCTTCTTCTATTATGACTCCTTCGGGGTCGGCACGAAAAAAAGATGTGACCAAGTAAAAAAACAGACCTGTCCGTCGCACGGTCTGACGCTTATTTAATTCATAGGCAAAGGACGGAATAAAAGTAGCAGATGAAATGCCGACCTTAGCTCGGGTAATTTGTGGTCGTCATGTACGTATTCAGAGGCTGTGCATCACAAGATATGAACCCCAGGGAAAATGAGTATGGGGCCTAATTATTAAAACTTTTTTTAAATAAGTATGTATTTGAGACTCAAGAGAGGAGAGAGGCGAGAACTCTCTCTCTCTCTCTTTGTCTCTCTCTTAGTCACTCGCCCTGCGACGGCCCACGCGCGCAATAAAAGAATTTATTATACATATTTGGCTATACGAGTATACTTTGTTTTGTTTTTTTCTGCTAAAAAAAATAAAAAGATACATTTTTACCTATGATATGCAAATTTAATTTTAATTAAATATATTTAGATAAAATCGAATATATGTTCTATATATCATTGAAATCAGAAAAAAAATTCTATCTAATTAATCTACTTAGATTTGAAAAAATTACAAATATTAATTCTATTATCTATTAGGCATATTATAATTAATTTGTATCAGGAATTAAAGGTGGAAGAAAACGCAGCCAAAATTTTTTCTTTAAAAATATATTTCAACAGCTGACGTTTCGGCTTTGGTTAAAGCCATCCTCGGAGCTGCTGTTGGTCTTCATATACATATATTTTGCATTGATTCCGGTATTAAAATTAATTTAGGATATAACATCAGGGAAAAAAGTTTTCAGTTCAAGATAAACTATTTCCTTCTTCTATCACCAATACAATATATTAATTTTTTTTGAAAATAATGGATTGAACGAGTTTTTTTTATATATCATCTAATCTTAGATGAAATTGTACTGCCCTGAGTCAATTATCACATTAGGCACAAAAAATTCCTTCATCCTTAAAATTGAACACCCACTCACAGACAGACCATGTCGCGAAAACCACTTTTTTGGATTCAGGGGACCTCAAAACGTGTATATCCATCAAAATCTCGACATCGAATTTTTGACATGAAACCAATACTTTCTCTATATAGGCCTATATATACATATATACATAGGTATAGATACATTGTGGTGATAGAAGAAGGAAATAGTTTATCTTGAACTGAAAACTTTTTTCCCTGATGTTATACCCTAAATTAATTTTAATACCGGATACAATGCAAAATATATGTATATGAAGACCAACAGCAGCTCCGAGGATGGCTTTAACCAAAGCCGAAACGTCCGTCAACCTGGTGCAATCCAGTTGGCATAGTTGAGACAACCTCAATTTTAACTAATTTATAAATAAGAAATTATATATAATATTTAAGATATTATATACATCGCGTAGGTAAGCCGCGAAACGGAGATTTATATAATTAGATATTACTTCATGTACCCGAAAAAAGATATAAGGGTGTGCCGCCGGGAGTCGAACCACGGATCCACCGATTTGTGCTCAGTGTGCACTTACCACTAGACCACAGCACGGCATTCGGGTATATGAACTCAGTTGGAAAGCAAATTTAGCCATCGGGAGGATTGGACCCGGATTTGGCGCCACAAATTCCTCCGTCAACCTGGTGCAATCCAGTTGGCATAGTTGAGACAACCTCAATTTTAACTAATTTATAAATAAGAAATTATATATAATATTTAAGATATTATATACATCGCGTAGGTAAGCCGCGAAACGGAGATTTATATAATTAGATATTACTTCATGTACCCGAAAAAAGATATAAGGGTGTGCCGCCGGGAGTCGAACCACGGATCCACCGATTTGCGCTCAGTGTGCCCTTACCACTAGACCACAGCACGGCATTCGGGTATATGAACTCAGTTGGAAAGCAAATTTAGCCATCGGGAGGATTGGACCCGGATTTGGCGCCACAAATTCCTCCGTCAACCTGGTGCAATCCAGTTGGCATAGTTGAGACAACCTCAATTTTAACTAATTTATAAATAAGAAATTATATATAATATTTAAGATATTATATACATCGCGTAGGTAAGCCGCGAAACGGAGATTTATATAATTAGATATTACTTCATGTACCCGAAAAAAGATATAAGGGTGTGCCGCCGGGAGTCGAACCACGGATCCACCGATTTGCGCTCAGTGTGCCCTTACCACTAGACCACAGCACGGCATTCGGGTATATGAACTCAGTTGGAAAGCAAATTTAGCCATCGGGAGGATTGGACCCGGATTTGGCGCCACAAATTCCTAAGTAGTAATATCTAATTATTTAAATCTCCGTTTCGCGGCTTACCTACGCGATGTATATAATATCTTAAATATTATATATAATTTCTTATTTATAAATTAGTTAAAATTGAGGTTGTCTTTTGTTTGTGGCGCCAAATCCGGGTCCAATCCTCCCGATGGCTAAATTTGCTTTCCAACTGAGTTCATATACCCGAATGCCGTGCTGTGGTCTAGTGGTAAGGGCACACTGAGCGCAAATCGGTGGATCCGTGGTTCGACTCCCGGCGGCACACCCTTATATCTTTTTTCGGGTACATGAAGTAATATCTAATTATATAAATCTCCGTTTCGCGGCTTACCTACGCGATGTATATAATATCTTAAATATTATATATAATTTCTTATTTATAAATTAGTTAAAATTGAGGTTGTCTCAACTATGCCAACTGGATTGCACCAGGTTGACGGAGGAATTTGTGGCGCCAAATCCGGGTCCAATCCTCCCGATGGCTAAATTTGCTTTCCAACTGAGTTCATATACCCGAATGCCGTGCTGTGGTCTAGTGGTAAGGGCACACTGAGCGCAAATCGGTGGATCCGTGGTTCGACTCCCGGCGGCACACCCTTATATCTTTTTTCGGGTACATGAAGTAATATCTAATTATATAAATTAATTATAATAGGCCTAATAGATAATAGAATTAATATTTGTAATTTTTTCAAATCTAAGTAGATTAATTAGATAGAATTTTTTTTTTCTGATTTCAATGATATATAGAACATATATTCGATTTTATCTAAATATATTTAATTAAAATTAAATTTGCATATCATAGGTAAAAATCAGTAGCGTATCCAGGTGGGGGCGAAGGGGGGCGCTCGCCCCCTCCGCCCTAGGCGAATCAAGCTTTTGGCGCCCCTCGCGCATCCCCTTTTTCCCAAAATCTCCGGCTTTTTTTGTAATTTCAATATAAATTCATTTTATATCACAAAACCGGAGAAAAATTACAAAAAAAAAAAAAGGTCGAACGAAAAACGGCGACCCAGTTGAGCTTCGCCCCCTCCGCCCTCAAAGGGTAGCTACGCCGCTGGTAAAAATGTATCTTTTTATTTTTTTTAGCAGAAAAAAAAAAACAAAGTATACTCGTATAGCCTAATATGTATAATAAATTCTTTTATTGCGCGCGTGGGCCGTCGCAGGGCGAGTGACTAAGAGAGAGACAAAGAGAGAGAGAGAGAGTTCTCGCCTCTCTCCTCTCTTGAGTCTCAAATACATACTTATTTAAAAAAAGTTTTAATAATTAGGCCCCATACTCATTTTCCCTGGGGTTCATATTTTTGATGCACAGCCTCTGAATACGTACATGACGACCACAAATTACCCGAGCTAAGGTCGGCATTTCATCTGCTACTTTTATTCCGTCCTTTGCCTATGAATTAAATAAGCGTCAGACCGTGCGACGGACAGGTCTGTTTTTTTACTTGGTCACATCTTTTTTTCGTGCCGATCCCGAAGGAGTCATAATAGAAGAAGATATTCTAATATTTTTTTTTTTTTTTTTTAATTAAATTGACGTCGGGAAACCATTTGGCCAATTGCAAAGTAAGTGTGTTTCAGATATAGGTACCCGAGAAAAAAATAATTTTAATCGGGGCATATCTGACTTCTTATTATCCGAATTCCGTAAGCACTGGTTAACAAATTGCAAATGTGACCAGTGACTCTGATCGTATTCTAATCTAGTGGAGTAACTAATGAGATATTAATTAGTTTAATGAAAAGGAAAATCAAATATTAAATGCAAATAAGTTTTAATACTCTGATAATTCAAGTAAACCTATAATTCCCCGATGCTTTCTTAAAAACATCTGATTATTTACCCAATGATCGATGCTAAAAAATAATCGATTGTTTGCCTGACAATCGATTGTAAGAACAATCGATTGTGTGCCTGACAATCGATTGTATGAACAATCGATTGTGTGCCTGACAATTGATTGTATGAACAATCGATTGTGTGCCTGACAATCGATTGTATGAACAATCGATTGTGTGCCTGACAATCGATTGTATGAACAATCGATTGTTTGCCTGACAATCGATTAATCGGAACAATCGATTGTTTTTGACAATCGACAATCGATTGTTTTTTCCCACAATCGATCACCCCTAATCCTGGGACGTGAAAAATTTAGAATTTTTTTGTTTAGTTTTAAAATATTAAATAAAACTTTTGAATTTTTGTTGTCCAATGGGGGGGGGGGGCCCGGGCCCCTCTGGGCCCCCCCCCCTGGGACCGCTAGTGTTAGAGTGGTATATAATAGTCAAATAACTATATTTTAAGACAGTATATAAATTATAGCCCGACAAGATCAGACACATAAACAAAAATGCTTTTGTCTGAAAATTGAACTAAAAATGTATGGCAAAATTATGGCTTCGTAAAATAGTTTCTAAATGTAAAATTCTGACTGCAAATGAATCAATTTATGTTTTAAAATATAGTACGTACCTCCTTCTGCAATATTCAAAAGCTTTTTCTTGTAAAACATTCACACGGAAATACTAGAGCAATACAAACTATTGGCACAATCGAAGCAGCCTAGAACAAAAGAGATGCGATCTAGATATTGACTGAGTTCCGACTGCTCGTATGTAAACAAGTGTAGAGCCATGGAATTTTTAAGCCTACCTTAGGACGCACCGGTTATCTAGCTTGAGAAACAATGAGTTTATTGCGACTTTTGAGTAACTTAGTGATTTCGACTTTTGTCCGGGTTTATTGAACAAATACTCCTATGTGCGACGATTACATACAGTAATATTAAATAAATTAAAAAGATTTCAGCTCCCTCTGCAAGACTTTTTAAACGGCGGCAAATTTAAAAAAAAAAAAAAGTATTTGGTATCTCGAATTTCAGATACCAATTACTAAAAAAATGTAACGAAATACAAGATACCAATTATTTTGCCTATGCTGTAACGAGATACAAAATACCAATTAATATTGTATTTCGTATCTTGTATTTCAAATACATGTAACTGATTAACGCCCATCCCTGAATACACTCCTACTGACAACTCCGCAATATGACTCAATGCTTTGTCATTTGAGCTCACACTGTATGTATCAGTTATATATTGTTTGTAAATATTCAAATAATCTTTTGTTATTTTGTTTTTCTAACTCAACAATGCTTTCAGTTCGATAAATGGACTGATGATGGTTATATTTCATTAAAACCGAAACTGTTTCCTCAATAGAGTGTTTCATTTCGTGGAGACTAACTACCTGGCTGCTTGCTCCTTTATCCTCTTATTAATAAAAATTATTATATATATAAATTTATTATTTTGTTTTCAAAGAAATCTGAGATGGGACTCTGAGCAAGAGAAACAGATACCCAGTATATATAAAATAAGAGGGTTGTATTATTTATTGCCTGGTTCGAGTTGAATAAAAAATTGCGGCACTTAATTAAGAAAGGGCGGGCCCGGGCCAGCTCGAGGGGGGTCCAGGGAGGGGAATCGAAGGTGGGCGGAGTAGCTAGTCATATATTTCACATCACATCACATTTCAAATTTCTGGCTGTGCCTATGTACCAATGGTATATACGTAGTTTGTTATTATTATTTTCATTTTTTCGATACTATGACGGCGCTACAGGGATCGAGGCTGGGTCAATGCACCCCCCTGGCTGCCCCGTCGCCAATCAGCTTGAGAGCAAATTTATGGGATGGCAAATAAATTTGTAATTATTTTTATATAATAAAAAAAAAAATAAATGATTAAAAAAAAAAAATGTTTTCTCTTAAAGTATAGAATAAAAAAATTCTATATACTGTATATATATATATTTTTTTTTTTTGGGGGGGGCCCAAATTATAATCTTGGCCCCGGGCGCAAGTTTTCCTTGCTGCGGCCCTGGTGCTGTGCTACCATCACACCAGATTTTTAAAAAAATATTTTTTTTTGAGAGGAAGGAATCGATAAAGATGTGTCTGGGTCCAAAAAATAACAATCTAATTTGTGTATGAATTCTTCAAATGAGTTAAATACCCCCCCCCCCCCCCTTTCAAAAAAATTATATTTTAGGAGTGGTCGGTTTCTGATGCTTGAGTCTAGCTAAAAGAAATGTGAAAAATTGGAAGAGATTCCAATTAGACCTGTAGTCAGTTACACAAACTCAGCAATCACAAAACTAGCAAACACTTGAACACAGTGGCGGCTCTCCCATTAGGACTCTCGGACGCCGCCCCTCCTAAAGATTTGAAAAAGTAAAAAATAATTAAATACCCATTCAATTATAATTATACATCTAACTAACCAAAGTGTTTTATCAGTCGCATACATCGAAAATATAGGGAAAAACAGGCAAAAATAGCGCGAAAAGTGCGTATTTATAGCCGTCGGACGCTGTCCTGAACGCCCCAATCCATCAACATGGAGTTATATGAAGAGAGGTGTGGTGGGGGCTGCTGGTGCTATGACGCGTGTAAGCTTGAGCCAAATGGGAGTTTTAGGACGCCGTCCGAGCATGCGCAGAGCGAAGCATCAGGTAATCTCCGCACAGCGCGCCGGCGCACACGGGAGTATTTGAAGTAAAAACTAGACATGGGTCGTAGGGCTGGACGGTAATGGATTTTCATTACCGACCTCGATAATGAAAAAAAAACCGGTTTTTCTCGAAAGTCGGTAAAAATTTTTTACCGCCCGCGGAACCAAAGTTTGCCGTTTGCCGCCCGCGGAACAGAAATTTGCCGCCGCGGAACCAAAGTTTGCCGCCGCGGAACATTTTTTTTTTCGCGGAACCAAAATTTTTTCCCGTCAGAAAAAATATTTTACCTTTTTTTTAGAGACGCCAATTTTTTTTACAGAAATTTGCCGCCGAGGAACCAAAGTTTGCCGCCGCGGAACATTTTTTTTCGCGGAACCAAAATTTTTCCCGTCCGAAAAAATATTTTACCTTTTTTTTAGAGACGCCAATTTTTTGCCGCCCGCGGAACCGGAATTTGCCGCCGCGGAACCAAAGTTTGCCGCCGCGGAACATTTTTTTCTCGCGGAACCAAAATTTTTTACCGTCCGAAAAAATAAGTTTTTACCGACTTTCGAAAAAAAACCGGTTTTTACCGAATTAGAGGTTCGTTACCGCGTTTTCCGTAAAAAATTTTTACCGGTTTTTACCGGTAAACCGGTTTACCGTCCAGCCCTAATGGGTCGTTACTCGATTTTGCTGTACCAGGTACCAGCTGTTACAGGTACTTGTTCTGACCCGATACTTTTACCTGATACTTTTGTACCCGAAACAAATTTCACCCAGCAACGCTAACTTTACATTAATTCAAGTCAATAACAACGTGTCTAACATTTTTTCAAGTGTTTTCTACGCTATTTATTCTTGTGTTGAGAACAAACTCATAATTATCCATTACTAAAGAGTTTTCCAAACTGACTGAACTGACATTTTAATGTCTCCAAATTTAAAATGTCAATTTATATACTGCACTAGAAAAATAATTAAGAAATTTCTTTACCAGCGAACGAAATTTAATTTATTGAAGTCCGTTGTTACGTTTCAGCACCCCTTGAACCCGGGAGGTGGTTAGTTCGCGTGACCCTGAGCGCTACCATCCCCGGGTAGGGGATGCGGGAAGGGGAAGAGATGACGGAGAAATTTAGAAGCACATGAAGGCAGTCTCCAATGGAGTCTCCAAGAGAGTGGTCGTAAAGTCATTGCGCCCCAGTCACCCCGAAGCGTGGGTTCAACCAATCATACAAAAAATAAATATCTAAAAGAATTAGTAAAAGTTTGTTTTACTTTTGAATACCCTCCCCATAACCTGTCGGAACCAAAGGAGACCTGCGTCGAGGAGCACAACAAGGGATTTTCACCTTCGAGGTCAGCGGCTCGACATTCGGAGGTGAAAAATCGCAACACATTATGTATTTCAATTCACAGTTACATATATTTTTATTTTTTTAATTAATGTTTTTATAAAAAAAAAAATAGTTTCAAAGTAAAAATCAGATAACTTATTTATTAAAAAAAAAAAAATATTTTTTTCATTTCTGCTCTCTTTTTCAAAGAGAAGAAAAGAGAAATAATGTATTAGTAATAATTAGATTTGTATTTAATTATTATAGGGCCTAGTGAGAGAAGTAGAGTAAATAATGTAAAAATCATTCGGAATGACGTTCGAAAAGAGCGCCAGAGCAATAGCGAAATAGCCGTGCCAGGAGAGAAGGGGCGGGGCGGGGCGTCGCGAGTTGAGGGTTTCAAGAGAGAGCCTGGAACAGGCGCAACGAAAACTGTATCGGGTAAGAAAGAAACGACACTCTAAAGTATTTGATCAATGCGCAAGCGTGAGATATCAGGTACGAGTGAGAAACGAATACCGAGCAAATAACAGATACTTTTTATATATGTTATTTGAGTATCAACAACTCGAGCATACTCGACTGAACCTGGACAGGACGCGTATCTGTTTCTCACTCGTACCTGATTCGCGCGCTTGCGCATTGATCAAATACTTGCTTTTCACTTTAGAGCGTCGTTTCTTTACCCGAAACAATTTTCGTTTCGGCTGTTCTCTCTTTTCTTCTCTCTTGCAACCCTCCCTCAACTCGCGACGCCCCGCCCCGCCTCTTCTCTCGTGACAGGGCAATTTCGTTATTGCTCTGGCGCTCTTTTCGAACGTCATTCCGAATCATTTTTACATTTTTTACTCTACTTTTCTCACTAGGCCCTATAATAATTAAATACAAATCTAATTATTACTTATACATTATTTGTATTTTCTCCGCTTTAAGAAAGAGAGCAGAAATGAAAAAAATATTTTTTTTTTATAAATAAGTTATCTGATTTTTACTTTGATATTTAAATACCCGATACTTTTTGCTCGTACCCATTATGTGTACCTGTTACTTTTTCCTACCTGATACAAAATATCAGATTGATACAGTATCACCTATGCCTAGTAAAAACCCGATCAAAATAGAAAAACTCAAAATGGATGCTTCTTTATCTACTATAACCGGTTTATTGGAATCAAGGGCGGATCCAGAGGTGTTTCTCGGGAGGGGGGGAGGTAACCTGGTGTGATGGTCGCACAACAAAATTTTTTCTTAATTTCGGAAAATTTAAAGGCGCATTCAGTATTTGTTTGCCGATTATTTATTATTTTCCTTTTATAAGAATATAAATACGAGTACAAATCAAATTTTTAAGTATTAATTTTTAAAATTTTACATTAAAAATAAAATTTTTTTCGAAAAAAAGTATTTTTTTTCAAATCTCGTGGAGGGAGGTTATTACCCCTCTTTATCCCCCCCTTGTATCCGTCCTTGATTGGAATCCAGCCCCCCCCCGACCCTTCCGGTTCGGCTACCTGGTCACAACGTCAGTCGGAACCCAGTCATTATTTTAACTGCTTGTCTTGGTTTTAGGCGCTCTAATTTTCCCCCCCGGACCCCCGTTCTCTTGGGGGCCCCCCAGACCCCCCAGGTGGTGCGCCCCCCCGGCATTAAACTCACGAGCCGCCACTGCTTGAACAAGACATTCAAAGAAAAAAACCAAATTCATTCCGAAAAACTCAATTAAAAATTCACTTGAGCTAATAAACAAAATCAAAGACGTTAAAATTCCTAAAAATAGCAAACTACTCTTGTTAGATATTACTAGCCTTTTCAAAATATTCCCCCAGAAGAAACTAAAAAATTAGTTGAACAGATCATTTTTAGATCCGTTAGAGGAGAGTTAAGGTGCGATCACACCGGAACCTGACTTGACTTGAGTTGAGTCCGGTGGCGGACCCAACCTATGTATTTCAATGGAGGTGCACACACTGCTGCCGAAACGGAGTTGAGCGGAGCTACGTCACGATTAGGACTGTGCAAAACAATCGATTAATCGATTGTCTACCGATTGTTTTCTTGAAAAACAATCGATTGTGTAAAAAATAATAATCGATTAATCGATTGTCAGGCAAACAATCGATTGTTCATACAATCGATTGTCAGGCACACAATCGATTGTTCATACAATCGATTGTCAGGCAAACAATCGATTATTTTTTAGCATCGATCATTGGGTAAATAATCGGATGTTTTTAAGAAAGCATCGGGGAATTATAGGTTTACTTGAATTATCAGAGTATTAAAACTTATTTGCATATAATATTTGATTTTCCTTTTCATTAATCTAATTAATATCTCATTAGTTACTCCACTAGATTAGAATAGGATCAGAGTCACTGGTCACATTTGCAATTTGTTAACCAGTGCTTACGGATTTCGGTTAATAAGAAGTCAGATTTATGCCCCGATTAAAATTTTTTTTTTCTCGGGTACCTATATCTGAAACACACTTACTTTGCAATTGGCCAAATGGTTTCCCGACGTCAATTTAATTAAAATAAAAAAAAAAAAAATATTAGAATATCTTCTTCTATTATGACTCCTTAGGGGTCGGCACGAAAAAAAGATGTGACCAAGTAAAAAAACAGACCTGTCCGTCGCACGGTCTGACGCTTATTTAATTCATAGGCAAAGGACGGAATAAAAGTAGCAGATGAAATGCCGACCTTAGCTCGGGTAATTTGTGGTCGTCATGTACGTATTCAGAGGCTGTGCATCACAAAATATGAACCCCAGGGAAAATGAGTATGGGGCCTAATTATTAAAACTTTTTTTAAATACGTATGTATTTGAGACTCAAGAGAAGAGAGAGGCGAGAACTCTCTCTCTCTCTCTTTGTCTCTCTCTTAGTCACTCGCCCTGCGACGGCCCACGCGCGCAATAAAAGAATTTATTATACATATTTGGCTATACGAGTATACTTTGTTTTGTTTTTTTCTGCTAAAAAAAATAAAAAGATACATTTTTACCTATGATATGCAAATTTAATTTTAATTAAATATATTTAGATAAAATCGAATATATGTTCTATATATCATTGAAATCAGAAAAAAAAATTCTATCTAATTAATCTACTTAGATTTGAAAAAATTACAAATATTAATTCTATTATCTATTAGGCCTATTATAATTAATTTGTATCAGGAATTAAAGGTGGAAGAAAACGCAGCCAAAATTTTTCTTTAAAAATATATTTCAACAGCTGACGTTTCGGCTTTGGTTAAAGCCATCCTCGGAGTTGCTGTTGGTCTTCATATACATATATTTTGCATTGTATCCGGTATTAAAATTAATTTAGGATATAACATCAGGGAAAAAAGTTTTCAGTTCAAGATAAACTATTTCCTTCTTCTATCACCAATACAATATATTAATTTTTTTGAAAATACTGGATTGAACGAGTTTTTTATATATCATCTAATCTTAGATGAAATTGTACTGCCCTGAGTCAATTATCTCATTAGGCACAAAAAATTCCTTCATCCTTAAAATTGAACACCCACCCACCCACTCACAGACAGACCATGTCGCGAAAACCACTTTTTTGGATTCAGGGGACCGCAAAACGTGTATATCCATCAAAATCTCGACATCGAATTTTTGACATGAAACCAATACTTTCTCTATATAGGCCTATATATACATATATACATAGGTATACATACATTGTACATATATAAAAAACTCGTTCAATCCATTATTTTCAAAAAAATTAATATATTGTATTGGTGATAGAAGAAGGAAATAGTTTATCTTGAACTGAAAACTTTTTTCCCTGATGTTATATCCTAAATTAATTTTAATACCGGATACAATGCAAAATATATGTATATGAAGACCAACAGCAACTCCGAGGATGGCTTTAACCAAAGCCGAAACGTCAGCTGTTGAAATATATTTTTAAAGAAAAATTTTGGCTGCGTTTTCTTCCACCTTTAATTCCTGATACAAATTAATTATAATAGGCCTAATAGATAATAGAATTAATATTTGTAATTTTTTCAAATCTAAGTAGATTAATTAGAAATTTTTTTTTCTGATTTCAATGATATATATAACATATATTCGATTTTATCTAAATATATTTAATTAAAATTAAATTTGCATATCATAGGTAAAAATGTATCTTTTTATTTTTTTTAGCAGAAAAAAAAAACAAAGTATACTCGTATAGCCTAATATGTATAATAAATTCTTTTATTGCGCGCGTGGGCCGTCGCAGGGCGAGTGACTAAGAGAGAGACAAAAGAGAGAGAGAGAGAGAGTTCTCGCCTCTCTCCTCTCTTGAGTCTCAAATACATAGGTATTTAAAAAAAAGTTTTAATAATTAGGCCCCATACTCATTTTCCCTGGGGTTCATATCTTGTGATGCACAGCCTCTGAATACGTAAATGACGACCACAAATTACCCGAGCTAAGGTCGGCATTTCATCTGCTACTTATATTCCGTCCTTTGCCTATGAATTAAATAAGCATCAGACCGTGCGACGGACAGGTCTGTTTTTTTACTTGGTCACATCTTTTTTTCGTGCCGACCCCGAATAATAATAGAAGATATTCTAATATTTTTTTTTTTTATTTTAATTAAATTGACGTCGGGAAACCATTTGGCCAATTGCAAAGTAAGTGTGTTTCAGATATAGGTACCCGAGAAAAAAAAAATTTTAATCGGGGCATAAATCTGACTTCTTATTAACCGAAATCCGTAAGCACTGGTTAACAAATTGCAAATGTGACCAGTGACTCTGATCCTATTCTAATCTAGTGGAGTAACTAATGAGATATTAATTAGATTAATGAAAAGGAAAATCAAATATTATATGCAAATAAGTTTTAATACTCTGATAATTCAAGTAAACCTATAATTCCCCGATGCTTTCTTAAAAACATCTAATTATTTACCCAATGATCGATGCTAAAAATAATCGATTGTTTGCCTGACAATCGATTGTATGAACAATCGATTGTGTGCCTGACAATCGATTGTATGAACAATCGATTGTGTGCCTGACAATCGATTGTATGAACAATCGATTGTGTGTCTGACAATCGATTGTATGAACAATCGATTGTTTGCCTGACAATCGATTGTATGAACAATCGATTGTTTGCCTGACAATCGATTGTGTGCCTGAAAATCGATTGTATGAACAATCGATTGTTTGCCTGACAATCGATTGTGTGCCTGACAATCGATTGTATGAACAATCGATTGTTTGCCTGACAATCGATTAATCGGAACAATCGATTGTTTTTGACAATCGACAATCGATTGTTTTTTCCCACAATCGAACACCTCTAGTCACGATACGGACTCTGGTGGCTAACCAATTTTGTTGGATCGGGACCTGACTCCGGCTGGCTGGGAAGCCAACATGGCCGACTTTTTCAATCAGCTGTTTGATCGGTTCCTTAATAAAGACATTTTTGGCAATATAGGGCTTTATTTAAGTAATAATAATACAAATAAATAATAATTTTGAGATAACTTCTATTTTTTATTAAAAATTGCAGGAAAATATGTTAAGTCAAAACAAATAGATTACAAATTTTTTTAAATTAATAAGATATTATTTTTTAAATAGTCAATTAAGAAATATTTTTACTTAAAATTTAGTAAAAATATTTCTTGATATAACGATAATTAGTTTTATTAAGTTTATTTAGAAATAAATTGCTGGGAAGGAAAATAGTATCATTCAAGTAAAAAGCATTGTTTATCCTTCGACATACTTATATACCAAATAACAGAGAAGTAAGATTACGTCACTCCAGTCAAGTTTTAGTGTGTGACCCCCCTCAATTCGGATTCGGTTAGAACTCCAGTCAGCAAACACAAGTCAGGTCCCGGTGTGATCGCACCTTTAGGTTCAAGGGCGGATACAAGGGGGGGGGGTAAAGGGGTAATTACCCCCCCCCTGAGATTTGAAAAAAATACTTTTTTTCGAAAAAAAAATGTATTTTTAATGTAAAATTTTAAAAATTAATACTTAAAAATTTGATTTGTATTTATATTCTGGCAAACAAGTACAGAATGCGCCTTTAAATTACCGAAATTAAGAAAAAAATGTGTGCTGTGCGACCAGTCACTCCAGATTACCTCCCCCCCCCGCCCCTCCGAGAAACACCTCTGGATCCGCCACTGGTTAGGTTAGACAAGCGCTGGAAAAACAAAATTTAAGTGAACTGATGAATCTGTGTATAAACCATAATTTCTTTCAATTTAACAACAAATTTTACAAACAAAATAATGACCTAGCAATAGGGAGCCCTTTATCTCCTCTTCTCGCGAAAATATTTTTAGATAATTTCGAAACAAAATTTCTTAATAAACAATGCAAATATTTTAAAAACATCCAATATTATAACAGATATGTCGATGATATAATTATACTTTGAACAGACAGGTACGGAACGTGTACTGAACCAGTTCATCAACCATATTAATTCAATTCATGAAAAAATTAAATTTACTGCTGAAATTGAAAAAGTGAAAAGACTAAATCTAATGTGAAAGATTCGTTCAATTTAATTTATTCTGGTTACATCAGCACGTGAACTGTGGAAACGCTCTCTATTGATGAAATCAAAATATAATTAAATATAGGAAAAAAAAAAACGATGCGATCATTGCTTCAATATTATTTATTTCATAGAAGTAAAAAAAATGAGAGCAAATGAGCTTTAATCATCGAAAAAATTTTTACAGATAACAGTTTTATATATATATATATATATATATACGAAGATAAGTTTACTTGGGTTGAGTCGCGTGTGATGTTGAGATTTAGTCGACGTTTCTGCTCTCCTTTTGGTGCCATTTTCAAGAGTATGGGATTAGGGGGGAATTGTTGAGGTGGTTTGTTTCTTTATCTTCGCATACATCCAGTCGCGGAAACCTTCCAGAACATATATATATATATATTTTTAATTTAGAACCATTAGAATAAAAATACAAATATATAAAAAAAAAAAAAACTATATAAACACTATGTAAGAAAAATAATAAATCATTTAAAATATCGAAAAATGATATAATCATTAATATAAATGCAAAATTTCAGTCTTAATTAATGATGAGAGATTTTCAAAACGCTTTTTTTTTATAATATATATAAAAGTAAACTATTACAAAAATATTTGTGTGAATGAATAATAGTTGAATATGTTAGAAAATAATATCTACATAATCAGAGATATGTCTTCTATAATTCTTGGTTAAGATATTTTCTAATCTAATATGCTTAACTAAGAGATTATAAAAAGACATATTATATAAAAATAATGGTATTTCAAGCAATTATCAAAATAAGAATTATCATGAATTCTATGATATAAGTTAATAAAGAGAATATGATATTTAAATATTTGCTTGTAAAATGAATTGAAATATTAAATAATAATGTAATAGTAATAATAATAATTAGAATAAGAATAATTAAATAATTAAATATGTTAAGCTTATTAGAAGAGACCGCATTCAATCAAATTATTTTTTATAATGACATCAGTAACTGCGTCAAATACAAATTGAATATTATTGGTATCCGTAGCACAGGTAAAATGGGTGTAAATTTCTTTTTGATCTTTTCGTTTATTTAAATTTTCAAATTTCATCTGAATATACGCTGCAGCTTCTTCATAAGTATTCGAACCTGAAAATTAAAAAAATTATTTAAATATTATTTGAAGAGAAGTTGTCAGTGGCATGGAGAGCTTAACTCGCGCCAGGGGAACAATACATTTTTAGCGCCCCCCCCCCCCATTCGAAAACCATATAATATTATATGTAAAATATACTCACAAATTAATAAATAAATAAAGTCATAGGCTCAAGCTAGGCTTTAAATTTGAGACAAAATTATCCAGCAATTTTTTGTTTTGCGGACTATTTGGCACCCCTTTGTGAGTAGAGCCCGGGGCATGATGATCCCCCATGCCCCCCTTCGCTACGCCACTGGAAGTTGTTGATGTTCGAAATCAGGAAGGGCAAGTACTAAAAAGGCAAATAATCAAAGAAACATATCCCAAAGCCAAAGGAGACATTTCGGACAAAATATATTTATCTTCAGTCTTTATAGGCTATAGGGTAAAGGATACAGTGGTTGGCCCCCTTAAGCATTTTTATCTCTTTTCTACTTAATTTCTGCTAGACCAACAAAGCAATCAGCTTGAAAATTTTTTATAGGAATCCTAAAACTACAGTTATTCTGACGCGATACTGAAAATTGAATATTTTCTAGCCGTTTTTTTTTTTAAGAGACACAAAAACCAAAAAAGTTTCAAAAACATAGTTATTGGCCCCCTTGATACAGTTATTGGTTTTTCTTTCTACAGTGGTTGGCCCCCCCCTCGCCACAAGCACATTTTGATTAGCAAGCATCCTAAAACATTTTAAACATACTTTTAGAGGGGAAAGATGATAAAAAATACCTCTAGATAATAAAAAGTCTGGTGTGACTGGTCGCACAGCACTCAACTTTCTCTTAACTTTCGTAACCGAAAGTTGTGTTCTGTGCTTGTCATACCAGATTTTTTGTGTCGATATATAATTAATTTCCTCCAATATATAATTTATAAACATGGGAAAATATTTATATTTTGTTAGCATGGCAAATAATTGATTTTTGAATTTTAATCAAAATCGTTTGAGAAAATAAAAAAAAAAATTCCCCAAACGTCCCAGGGAGGTGCCTAACTTGAATATAAAATTTCAACCTCCTAGCTTTTTTCATTCTTGAGATATTTTGTTGACAGACAGACAAACACACAGACAAACAGACCATGTTGCGAAAACCACTTTTTGGATTCAGCGGACCTCAAAACGTGTATATCCATCAAAATCTCGACATTGGATTTTTGGCATGAATCCAATACTTTCTCTCTCTCTATATATATCAATATATTACATATATACAATGATAAGAGAAAGTAAAAAACGTTTATTGAAAGTAATGTAGCCGATAAGACAAAATTACAGTAGATTAATTAATTGAATTATTTCTAGAATAATTCCACCCCTGGAACTGATTACACCTTTTTTTCGGTACGTTTATGTGACCAACAACTAAATCTCATCTATAATTTAAAATGTCTGGCCTCTCGGGCCACTTCCATAAACGCCCACATTTGGTCAATAATGAGACGGTTGCTTCATTTTCATTGATACCAAGGATTTTTCCGGAAACCAACTCTGCATGTTCATTTAGAGTGACAAATTAAAATTACGAATAAACGATTCTCATTCAAATTTTAAAATATTCGTTACAATACAGTGATTGGCCCCCACAGTTATTGGCCCGGGGGCCAACAACTGTAAGGTGTCATTTTTTCTAACCAAGATTTTAACATTCCCAAGAGACATAAGCAACAGTAAAAACAGTCAACTTTCACTACAGTGTATTTACAGTGATTGGCCCCCCGGGCCAATCACTATATCTCCTTATGATTTGGGTCACAGTTATTGGCCCCAGGCATTTAGGCCTTAAAAATTTCCAAGACGTTATTGTACCCTACCAAAATCTTTAAAAACTTCATAATTAAGTGTTTTATTAATTTTAAAATTAAAATAATCGGTCATTTGGGCTTATAAAGCTTATTATTTGGGCATAGTGTTCTTACCATTTTCTTTATTTTTCTCTTAGAAAGATGACTTCTCACACAAAGTTTATTTTTTCAGCTAAAAGAGTTTTATAAAACTCAAAATGATGTTGCTATCAGAACAAGCATAAATTCCATGTTATTTACAAGTTTTTTCAAAACTCATTTATCCATTATATTTCTTATTTTATAAGTTTAAAGCCGTAGGGACCAATCACTGTACCCTATATAATTGAGGCAAAATGTTGTCATATTATTAATATTTTGGAGCCCAAGTGTCTGTGTACACATGTTAATTTTGCAAAGAAACTTGAGAATCTATTAATGGTTTAATAGACACTCACATGTGCTGCATACTCTTGATCAATAAAAAAAAATCTGGTGCAGGGGCGGATTAAAGGGGGGGGGAGGCGATAGCCCCCCCCCCCCGAGAAGAAATTCAAAAAGTTATAAAAACTAGTAATCTAAAGATACGATATTATGATTTCCGCTCTTTAATTTCAATTGAATTTGTTACCAATCAATTTAAATAAATAGGAAAGGTGTCTAAATGGCCATAGATGCCGACAAAGTCCTTAAATAACCCCCCCCCCCCCCGACAAAATTGCATTTATCCGCCCCTGATCTGGTGTGACTGGCGCACAGCACACAACTTTCGGTAAGAGAAAGTTGTGCACTGTGCTAGTCACACCAGATTTTTTGTGTCGAGATATATTTAGTTGCTCTTAGCACTTTAGTTTCAAACTTGACCACGCGATAATTCATAGATGGCGCTGAGCTACGAATGCTTCCACATCAGTAAAGTGTACTTCAAACGATTTTCACGAAAAATTTCACTGATATATTTTTCAAAGATCATCTAAAAATTAGTTCATTTATGAATTAAAAAAAAAAAAAATAGTTGCAGCGAATTTTAAGAAAATCGAAAAAAACTGAAAAAGTACGTCAGTAAAGTACTATTATTTTTTGGCCGGTTTTGTTTAAAAGCTTATTTTCAGCTCTTGGGAGGGTACCTAACATAAATATAAAATTTCAACCTCCTAGCTCAATTCCTTCATGGTCAAAAATGTCCACACACACAGACAGACATACACACACAGACCAATTTGCGGGACCCACTTTTTTTGGACTCAGGGGACATCAAAACATGTATATCCATCAAAATCTCGATATCGAATTTTTGACATGATCGCAATATTTTCTCTCTCTATATATTTCATATATAGGGTAAGAGAAAGTAATATGACAACTTTGTGCCTCAAATATATATAGTCTATTGGGATCTATGGGAGAGGCGTGGCTTAATTTCTGGCCATCTGGTGGCAAAAAATGAACTAGCCATTGTAGGATCACAGATCAAACATATATAAAGATTGGGCAGCTCCACGTTAGAATTCCTGTGTTTAACGCCATCTATGATTGTTTTCCCAACTAAACAGCACGAGGGGAGAAAAAAAATTGATTCATAAATAAGAAATTATATATAATATTTAAGATATTATATAACGAACTCGACCTATTTTTGAAGCGGATGGTGACTGGCGACGAAAAATGGATCACATACGATAATATCAAGCGAAAACGGTCGTGGTCGAAGGCCAAGCCGGGCTTGACGGCCAGGAAGGTTTTGCTGTGTGTTTGGTCCGATTGGAAGGAAATCATCCACTATGAGCTGCTCCCATATGGCCAGACACTTAATTCTACCATCTACTGCGAACAACTGGACCGCTTGAAGCAGGCGATCGACCAGAAGCGTCCAGAATTGGCCAACAGGAAGGGTGTAGTGTTCCACCAGAACAACGCCAGACCACACATTTCGTTGATGACTCGTCAGAAGCTCCGGGAGCTCGGATGGGAGGTTTTATCGCATCCACCATATAGCCCGGACATAGCGTCAAGTGATTACCACCTGTTCCTGTCCATGGCGAACGCCCTTGGTGGTGTAAAGTTGGACTCAAAAGAGGCTTGTGAAAAGTGGCTGTCCGAGTTCTTCGCAAATAAGGAGGGGGGTTTCTACGAGGGGGGGTATTATGAAGTTGCAGTCTAGATGGAAACAGATTATCGAACAAAACGGCGCATATTTGAACTAAATCCGATCACTGTAACACTTTTTATAAAGCATTGAATAAAGAGCAAAAAAGCGGAAGGGAAATATTTGACAACCTTATTTGGATATTCTATACATAATAGAGAATGCTAAATACAAAATTTCACAACAATTGGAAAAATTTTTTTAAATGTGTAAAAAGTTCCAAAGGAGCCTCCCTTTGAATCGAAATTAACATGCTAATCCTCATAAGGATTTAAAATTGGCTCTATGAAGGTAGAGCCGGAAAATGAATTTGAAAAATGTGTGTGTGTGTGTGTGTGTTACACTCCGTTCTCAGCAGCCATTAGGCGTAGAGACATGAGCGATGGCTCATTTTGATCCTTGAGGGATGATGATGATGCAGAAAAGGCGAGGGTCTGCCGCAGGCGGGCCCGTGTGTGTGTGTGTGTGTGTTACACTCCGTTCTCAACAGCCATTAGGCGTAGAGACATGAGCGATGGCTCATTTTGATCCTTGAGGGGTGAGAATGATGCAGAAAAGGCGAGGGTCTGCCGCAGGCGGGCCCGTGTTTGTGTGTGTGTGTGTTACACTCCGTCCTCAGCAGCCATTAGGCGTAGAGACATGAGCGATGGCCTATTTTGATCCTTGAGGGGTGAGGATGATGTAGAAAAGGCGAGGGTCCGCCGCAGGCGGGCCCGAGCCAGCTGGCGGGGGTCCAGGGGGCATAGCCCCCCTGGCCAGCCGGAGCAGCCGCGAAGCGGCTGCGGCCGGCTTGTATATATATATAACACAGGGCAACACTGATTTTGTTGACTGAGTATTTGAAAATATTCTTGGGTATTTGGGTAGCGCTTATTCCAAAAATGCCACATCAGATTTTAGAGCTATAGAGAAAATAAAATTTTAATAGAAAATGTACTCTAATTTTATATTACCTGGATTTTTTTAATGTCTTTTTAAGTGCCTATTTTTACAATGAATGCCTTTTTTAAGTGCCTATTTTAATAATTTTTGCTTAGTTGCCTGCATATTTTAAAGATTTTTAGTCCCTATAAATCCGAGCCCTAATCATCAGATTATTTTTATATATAGATGAAATAAAAAAATGATTTTATTCATATAACCAATAATATAATTATAGTGACTTGTTGAAAAATTAGAAATTCAATAGCATCACTTGAATACTATCTTATTTTTGAATACTTAAGAAAATAGAAAATAGATTAGAAGGGGAACAGTTTTTATTAAATTCCTTATCTTGAAATAATAGAAAATAGATATATAAATGAAATTTGAATTTGTTATATTTACCTGTATACTCTGGGAAACATATTGTCAATGGACTTCTTACTATTTTCTCTTCAAATAGATCTTTTTTATTTAGGAAAAGAATAATTGATGTTTCAATAAACCATTTACTATTACATATCGAATCAAAAAGTTTCATAGATTCGATCATCCTATTCATTTCTTCATCTTCAGCGAGTACAAGGTCATATCCTAAAAAATATTTAATATTTGAATATAAAACCATTCAAGAAAAATCAGAAATTCTTAATTCTTTTAGTCTTTTTGGCATTATTTTGAATTGTTTAAGTGACATGCTTGAGACACGGACTCAGTTCTATTTTAAAACAATAGAATTACACTACTCGGCAAGAAAAAAAGCCCCCGAGATAATTTCTTCAGTTTCTTACCTCCTGAATCCAAATATGACCTCCGTTTAACACCACCACTTACCGTATTCGGGGGAGAGCCCCCTACTTATTTCCACCCCTTTTCGTTAAATATAGGGCCATGAATTAAATTTGGAGAGATGAAAAAGAATATTTTGGCCTTAAAATTTCTACAGAAGATCTAGAGAGGTGAAAAGTTCGAAAAGATGAACATTTGATTCCAAGGGGGGATATGGGAGAGGATTTTGTCCCTTAAATTTCAAAAAAATCATTAAAATCATAAAAAATGATTGATATTTTCTGTTATTTTCGCAATTTTTTCATTGATCTTCTACATATTCCAGCTAACAGACCTCCCTCGCCCTTCCTTAACCTTCCCTTAACAAAAAAAAAAAAAAAAAAAAAAAAAGATATCATGGCGAACATAATGTTAACCCTAACATTTTTTTTTTGAAAGACCCCTACTAGTTAGGCAGCCCAATTGACTCACCACTACATATGCAGTGTCTGGGTGAATTTACCTGAGGTAGGGTTCTGAGGGTCTTTCATGATAGACCATAAAACATCCACTTTGACAATAGATAATTTTTAAATAAAAAAGGAGGGGGGTTGCAAAAACCTCAAAATTATAGAACTATTTTCAGTTTTTTTATTTTGTTTTCTATCTCGTAAACTAAGCAGATTTTGTGTACCATAGTACAATACAAAATTGTAGAGTATTAAATTTGCTAAATATATTATAATATAAGTCTTCCTGAAAATAATCCATGGTCGAATATACCTGAGATGTGAAGAAAACATCAGACCAACACAGTTCGGTTTCAGAAACTCGTGGGTACAAGAAAGGCACTCTTCACAATGCAAGTTCTAGTGCAAAGGTGCAGGGACATCAATTCGAATTTGCTAAATCGGAGGCTTTTGGGAGCCGGATAAGGAAATAAGAGCACGTATAGAAATAGCAAGATCTACCTTCGCCAAAATGAGACCCTTCCTATGATGTAGAGATCTCTCCCTCGCCACCAAAATTAGGACAGTAGAGTGCTATGTGCTCCCTGTTTTAATGTATGGAATGGAGATCTAGACATTGACCGGAGTAATAGAGAAGAAAATTGAAGCATTTGAAATGTGGATCTACCGACGACTATTGAGAATATCTTGGGTGGACCACGTGACCAATGCTGAAGTTATACGCCGCGTCGGAAAGTAGAGAGAGCTGCTCCTCAACATCAAAAAAAAGAAAATTGCAATATTTCGGTCATGTCATGAGGAACCCATCAAAATACAAAATCCTTCATCTGGTGATGCAGGGGAAAATCTTCGGAAAGCGAGGTCCAGGTTGTCGGGGTATCTCGTGGTTAAGGAATTTACGAGAGTGGTCTGGACTTTCTTCGGTGGAGTTGTTCCGAAGAGCTTCGACAAGGCGTAAATTGCTATGATGATATTGGCTATCATCATAGCAATTTACGCCAAAGTCCGGAACGGACATGGCACTTGAAGAAGAAGGAGGCTTTTGTTTTTTGGCTGCACCTGCTACTTCTCCTGTCTATAGAAAAACAGCCACTGACTTCATTTATTTAATATATACTCTGAAGAGATATTCTCGGAAGCATTGGATGATCTGGAAGTTGGTATCAGAGTAAATGAAGAGTACTTAAACAACATCCGGTACGCTGATGATACAGTGCTCCTAGCCATCAATGTTTCGGGCCTACAGCAGTGCTTGCTGGACCGAGTCAGCCATACCAGCGCAGCATATGGCTTGGATATCAATATCAGGAAGACCAAATATCTCGTAATAAGTAGAACATCGGCTCCTGGCAGGCTGCTATTAGGCTCGAGAGAGATTGAAAGAGCGGATAGAAAAGTGTATCTGGGAAGCACCCTAAACAACCAGTGGGAGTCTGATAAGGAAATAAGAGCACGAATAAAAATAGCAAGATCTACCTGCACCAAAAGGAGACACTTCCTATGCTGTAGAGATCTCTCCCTAGCCACAAAAATTAGGACAGTAGAGTGCTATGTGTTCCCTGTTTTAATGTATGGAATGGAGGCCTGAACATTGACCAGAGTAACAGAGAAGAACCACGTGACCAATGCTGAAGTTTTACGCCGCGTCGGAAAGGAGAGAGAGCTGCTCCTCAACATCAAGGAAAGGAAACTGCAATATATCGGTCATGTCATGAGGAACCCATCAAAATACAAAATCCTCCATCTGGTGATGCAGGGGAAGATCTTCGGAAGGCGAGGTCCAGGACGTCTGCGTATTTCGTGGTTAAAGAATTTACGGGAGTGGTCTGGACTTTCTTCGGTGGAGTTGTTCCGAAGAGCTGCGACAAGGCGTCATTCGCTATGATGATAGCAAACGTCCGGAACGGGCATGGCACTTGAAGAAGAATATAGACGATGCTAAAAACTGATGATTGAGATAAGCGAATAAAAAAAATGGTTTTCGTTTACTCACCGGTACGTCAGCTAAAAGGCATATAACCCCAAACGACAGTGATTGCGCTACGAGGTGAATTTTCGGTACGAGATGAATGCCTTACAAAGAGAAATTTTCATTAAATTTTGTTTTTTTTTTTTATCTAAATTTTTCCGTTTTTACTTGAGCCGTGAGGGCCCCGGGGCCTCTCAAAGAGAAATTTTCATTAAATTTTGTTTTGTTTTTATCTAAATTTTTCCGTTTTTACTTGAGCCGTGAGGGCCCCGGGGCCTCACAAAGAGAAATTTTCATTAAATTTTGTTTTTTTTTTTTTTAATCTAAATTTTTCCGTTTTTACTTGAACCCTGAGGGCCACGGGGCCTCTCAAAGAGAAATTTTCATAAAATTTTCTTTTTATAAATATATGGGGGCCTATGCCGGCTCGGGGCCTGGGGCGGCCCCCCCCCCCCTCGGTACGCCACTGACAAGGGGTGAACTATCCTTTACTTAAGGGGCCAAAATTTTTATCTTATTTATTTATTTATTTTTGAAAAATTCAAGCATTATTCTACTGAATGGATATTACAAAAATGGTATTTATTTTTTTCAAAAACATTACAACTATCTCTTATTTATTGTAAAGAAAATAAAATGAATTAGAAATTTACAAGGTACAGTAAAACCCCATATAATATTTTTCTGTAAATAAATGTGGTTTTTTTAAATCTCATAATTTTCCTGATTTATTAACAAAAGTATTTCTTAAAATTTCTTGAGTTGAATGACTGTAGATTAGGGTGGTCGCAAGAAATTGATGTCCGAATATCTTTGGCGGGAACCTCTAGAAAGTTGCCAAATTATGTAAAAGTGAGATAGGAAAAGGATGAGCGTGATCGAATAACCCTAAGACCAGCCTCAACAGGCCTGAAGTTTAGTAAAACTTGGAGACATATCAAGGGAAGCATTGTCTAAACTTTTAAATCTTTTGTGGTATTTAAACCAAGAGCAGGTTGCTTTTGATTTTTTCGATAATACTTTAGATCAGTGGTTCCCAACCGGTGTGTCCCGGCACCCAAGGATGCCACAAGAATGGCTAAGGGGTGCCGAGAGATATTTGGATGAACAAAAAAAAAATAATAATAAAAAGACGCGGGAAAAAAAGTTTTGCAAAAAAAAAGTTTAAATGATTTAAACGTAAGCGGCAAAAATTTTCCGCAGGGCAGAAAATATTTCGTTTGCTAAGGAAAAAAAAAGGAAGGGTGCCCCTAGTGTGTAATGTGATTCCCAACGCACCTTTGGGGTGCCGTGGACTTCAAAAGGTTGGGAAACACTGTTTTAGATAAACAAATCAAAATTAACATGGCTACAAAACTATTGTCTTTTGAGTTAAGCAAGCATAGTAATGATCAACTCATTGATCAAAGTGAAGCAAACATACAAAACAAAAAGTTAGTGAAAGCCAAAATTGATTTGAAAGAAACTCATTCTTTTTTGGACAAAGAGGTAGATTACTTCATTAGGCCGCAAACATTCAACTTCTTTAAAGCCGGCCATTCACGATCGCTCCATCCGTCCAAATGGAGCGATGTCACTCCAAAAACTGACCGTGAGTGGGGAAAAACAAATGGATGACGTGGAGTGATAGGATGAGTTGGTAATCCAATCAATCCAAAATCCAGTTTCGTCAAGCCATCCGTCCATCACTTCAACTGATTGTGAATAGGGAAATTCACGTGGAGCGATAACGAGCCTTCGCAGCAGTAGTTAATAGCCCAACAGAAATCAATAAAAGTAAATCTGTATCCATATTAATGCAAAATAGGTTATAAGAAAAGAACACACTCGATGAAACACGTACTGGATGTGGAGTGACCGTGAATAGGGGTCATTTTTTGAATGTAATCCAAATGGATTACATCCATTTGGAGCGATCGTGAATGTTTTTAAACTTTTCACTTTTCTTGACGTTCAGAAGAAATATTAAGGCTAAAATAATTCTTTTTAATCCCTCCATATTTAATTCATAGCCCTTCGATTAACGAAAAGAGGTGAAAATAACATAGGTAGAGGGCTCCCCTCCAAAAACGGTATGGAGTGGTGGAAAACGGAGGTCATATTTGGATTCAGGAGGTCATTTTACTTAAGAATCTGATGAAATTATTTCGGAACTCGAAAAAAAATTTCATTACCCCTATTAGTGTTATTTGAAAATCAATGTGATGTGCCTCTTAACCATATTCGATTTTTTGCCCATACCATGAAAACCGTTGGTTTTACTAAAAAATGTTAAAGGACTTTTTTGACGTGACAACGTCTTACAAATCATGTGTCTATAGTGGCATGTTAGAGGGGCTTGCACGAAAAAGTTTATTGGCTTGAATAACTCTTCTGTCTTAAGAGGTATAATTATGAGAAATATACGGTTAGAAAGAATGAGTTTTCAGCTAGAGATTTCACCATTTATTTTTTTCCTATCATTTTATTTTACCGCGCTGCGGTAAATTCTAATTTGAAAGTTTAAACCCCTGTAGATTCTGAACGGCTAATCAGATCAGACTAAATGGGATGTCATTTGGTGCAGAAAGAAAACCTCTAATAGAATAAATAAAAAAATCCCGAGTAATTAACTCAAAAATTGGTTTTTTTCTCGAAAAACCTCATTTTTTAGGCAAAAAAAGATCGAAAAATAGTTCTAATTGTGCAACGCATAGCGACTTGACCATAAAAGCTACATTAAATCTAAATATAGTTTTAGAAAGAGTGGTTCAATACCCCCAGGGCTTTTTTTCTTTTTTTTGATATGAGGTCATTTTACCGCATGAGAGCACTCGGCGGGATTTCGTTTTCCCCCTCGAAATTTTAACCCCTGTAGATTCCGAACGGCTAATCAGATCAGACTAAATGAGATGTCATTTAGTGCAGAAAGATAACCTCTAATAGAATAAATAAAAAAATCCCGAGTAATTAACTCCAAAATTGGTTTTTTTCTCGAAAAACCTCATTTTTTAAGCATATGTCGCCCTTAATGGATAAAAGTTTGGCCACACCTGTCATATATTGTTTCAATGAAAATGTTTGAACATGTTTATTTATGAAAACAAACTACTAGTAAAAAAAAAAAAAATAAAAACAATACTTTCTCTCTTATATTTCAATATAGGTAAGAGAAAAAATTTTTTTTTGAAATCAAGCAAAAGACGTCACGTTAAAAAGCCACCGGCTGTGTAGAAGACACAGCTAACACCTAATTTTTTAGTAAATTTAATGCTCTTCAAAAAATTACTGATGAACTTTTTTGTTGGAGTAACCGTTTAGGAGTTACAGATGTTAATAGTCAAATTTAGGGGAATCGATGAACTTTAGGGCCGATGAGGCAGGTCTTATCGGTATCCGATCGAGCTCAAACTTTCACAATCTACTTTTTACACCAATTGTCAACTTTTAAGAGGTTCCCGCCGAAGATGCCGACAAAAAAATTTTCTCCCCTTATACCTTGCAACCACCCTAATACACATCCAAGAGTCAACCATATAATGATAATTTATTAAAAACAAAATTTGAAAAAAATCATAGATGGATAATTCTGACATCTATTAGTCAAATCACAAACGAGTTATTTTTAGTATGGGAAAATTTTATTTTATAGACCACTAGAAGGTTTAAGCGACTTCTTCGCTAAAATATTAAAAAAACATAATTAGACATGACTGGATAGTCAAAAATTCGGTTGACGCTGTTGAAAAAATTAAAACCACTATTGTTGACAATAGGTTTGTTCGTTTCAAGCCCGACGTGGATGGGCACAAGTAGCCCAAGCCCACATTTCCCCAGATACACGCCTTCTCACGCCCTTTCTATGTGAAAACTAACATAGTCCTCAGGCTACTTTTGGATGCTCTTGTGCTGTTCTGGGGTGTGCTTTGGGCTGCCCGAAACCTTACCCAGACCTTACCAGACAAAACATGACTCGCACATGTTTTCCTTCAATTAGCATATGCTCCCGCCTACTTGTCGATAAAGTAGTAAGCCACTTTACCACCCTAAAAACTCAATAACCTTAAGGTAGCAACTCTTCGAAGCGAACATGAGTTTTTCTAAAAAATTGTACCGCGCTAACTTGTCGCTAACTTCAAGCTGTAGAACTTTCTCTTGCCCTATATTTACACCAGTGGCGGCTCGTGACCGAGACAACTGGGTAGGCGACAAATATATATATATATATATATATATATATATAAATGTTCTTGAAGGTTTCCGCGACCGGATGTATGCGAAGACAAGTTTTCTCGGGTTAAGTCGCGTGGTGTGCTGAGATTTACTCGACGTTTCGGCTCTCCTTTTGGAGCCATTTTCAAGAGAGAAGGAAGTTAGGAGGTAATGGTGGAGGGGGGTTGTTTACGGGGTCGCAGTCTTCCTGGTCCCCAGGTCAATTTGGTGGATGACTCAGAGGCGTGGATTGGTCTCTGAGAACTGGAGGAAGGTTGGGTGTGTGTATTGTGTTCGGTTTAGGTTGACTACGGGGCCTCAATCTGCCTACTCCCCAAGTCGGTGTGTTGGTGGTGTGTTTGGTGGATGCCTCAGAGGTGTGGGTTTGTCTCTGAGGAATGGAGAGTTACTCTCGGCCTGGGGAGTAGGCAGGTTGAGACCCCGGGAACCAAGAGCTAACACCCCGACTTGGGGAGTAGGCAGATTGAGGCCCCAAAGTCAACCCAAACCAAACACAAACCCGATTACACAGAACCAACCACTGTCCATTCCTCAGAGACAAACCCACACCTCTGAGGCATCCACCAAACACACCACCAACACACCGACTTGGGGAGTAGGCAGATTGAGGCCCCGTAGTCAACCTAAACCGAACACAATTACACACACCCAACCTTCCTCCAGTTCTCAGAGACCAATCCACGCCTCTGAGTCATCCACCAAATTGACCTGGGGACCAGGAAGACTGCGACCCCGTAAACAACCCCCCTCCACCATTACCTCCTAACTTCCTTCTCTCTTGAAAATGGCTCCAAAAGGAGAGCCGAAACGTCGAGTAAATCTCAGCACCCCACGCGACTTAACCCGAGAAAACTTGTCTTCGCATATATATATATATATATATATATATATATATATATTACGAAAAATATCAAAAAAAGAAAGAAAAAAGGCGTATTTATTTATTTTTGTAAATTAAATCTATTCGCCTATCTTTTAACACGTTGACTGCCACGACCATTCTCAGAATTCCGGTCTAAAAAGCCAATTGCATTTAATCATTTTATATTATTAAAGACTATAATTATATTACATAGTAATCATCAAAAAGCATAGAAAATGTATTTTTTTAAAAAAATAGGCCTACGAATTATCTCGTAGTTGGCTTATGTAACAGAAATCTCTTCGCGGAAGCCAACTACGAGTTAATTCGTACACAGACAAGTTTAGACTTGTCGCTTCGCTAAAGCTGAATCAGATATATGCGTTCATATTCGTCAGTAGTATATCAGATATTGTCGAGTGCTTCACATTTACGTCTTTCTTGAGTGTGTTGTTTTATAATTATTGTTAAAATTAAATTATCAAGAAACCAATATGGATAAGAAAAGACCACTGACTGAAAAAAAAATTTCTGTTCATGTCGCCAACATTGATTTTTTGTTCTCTTCCCAGAAGCCATCTATCCATATTAGCACTGATATGCTACGAGTTTAAGCGTAGCTACGCGACAATGGCAAGTAAACACAGTACGAGATAACTCGTAGTCGGCGTCCTAGCAAAGAACGGAATATACGAGTTATCTCGTAGTTGGCAGTCAACGTGTTAATTTAGAAAATAATTCAATAATTTGATCTGTGAAGTTATCTTGTTTCGAAATTTGAACTAATAAATCTTTTTCTATTGATAACAACGAAAGAGAAGACAACCTTTCCTGCGACAGTGAGTTTCTTAAATAATTTTTTATGCGTTTTAAACATGAGAAATTGCGCTCTACGGTAACACTTGTCATCGGCTTGGCATAGGCTACTTAGTTCATCGCCTAACCGTTCGACTTATAGCGCTGGCTATCACTGCTGTGCGCATGCGCGACTGTCTAGAAATGTGGGCAGCGGAGTGTGGAGTACAGGCAGTAAATAGGCAAAGAAAAATATCGCCTTTACTTTATAAATACGAGGTCCTGAAGTGTTTCAAATTTTTTTTTTTTGCAAAATCATATATATTAATTAATAAATATAGTAATTATTTTATGAAACTAAATATTTTTAAACTTAATAAATATAATAAAATTGATAAATATTTTTCATCTGTATATTTATAAGGTAGGCGTCGCCTACCTTGCCTACCCTAGCGAGCCGCCACAGATTTACACATGCTCTGAATCACTTGTAAATTTTGGCGTCCGCTGGCACCCAAAGCGAGAAAATCAAACACCTGGGAGCGGGCAAGTGCTTACCAGGCTCCGCCCACTTGCTTGAGGGGCTGGACTAGGGAGCTTGCCCATGGATGCTCAATTTTGAACCAAACACCTGGGAAATTAACCAAGCTTACCCAAGGATAGAATCAAACTAAGAGGAAGTTACCCTACCTCCGCTCTAACTCCGTCCTAACTCTGCCCACTTTTTCTAATCAAACAACGTTTTAAGCACATTTTGGGCAATGGATATCCAATGTGCATCCAATTGCGAAAAACGAACAAGCCTAATGATGATATTGTTGTCAGTTTTGACATTGTCAACCTCTATCCGTCCATACCAAGAGAAATAATTAAAGACATAACAGTGAAAAAATGGCATAAAATTAAAGATTGGACATCAATAGAAGAAAATAATTTCATCGAGGGAACCAATTTGCTTCTAAATAATAATTTTTTAATGTTCCAGAACCAATATTTTGAACAGAAAAATGGATTATCGGCAGGATCAAAAATATCACCGGTACTTTCAGATTTAGTTTTAGATGACATTTCCCAGACAGCCTGGAATATTGCAGTAATATTGCAGCAATTTTGCCAACCTTGCACAATATTGACAATATTGGAGCAACATTGCTGTAATTTCGCTGCGCAATATTGAAGTGAAGACATTGCAGAAATATTGCAGCAATATTGCTGTGGCAACATTGAAGTGTGAATATTGCGACAATATTGCAGTGGCAACATTGAATAGTGAATATTGCAGCAATATTGCATCAATATTGCTGTTGCAATATTGAAGTGTGAATATTGTTGCAATATTGCATCAATATTGCTGTTGCAATATTGAATACTGAATATTTCAGCAATATTGCAGTGGCAATATTGAAGTGTAAATATTGCAGCAATATTCCTGAAATATTACAGTGGCAACATTGAAGGGTGAATATTGAAGCAATATTGCAGCACAATGTTGCAATGGCAACATTGAAGTATGAATATTTCAACAATATTGCAGTGGCAATATTGAAGTGTAAATATTGCAGCAATATTCCTGAAATATTACAGTAGCAACATTGAAGAGTGAATATTGAAGCAATATTGCAGCACAATGTTGCAATGACAACATTGAAGTATGAATATTGCAGCAATATTGCAGAGTCAATATTGAAGTGTGAATATTGCAGCAATATTGAAGTGGCAACATTGAATAGTGAATATAGGGTTAAAATTATCATATCAACTTTATAATATTCATATTAATTAAATTAATTAATGCCCCCGGGTGTGGCATAGTAGGTAGCGTGCCTACCTCATATGCCAAACGTCGCGGGTTCGGACCCAGGCAGTCCGATGATTTTATTTAAGCCATTTGGATACCAGATGGCTTAAATAGAAATGCCTGAACTCTCAATATATATACATTAATTACAACGCTTATCGTCTAAAGTCTTAAATGGCCTGAGTTGCCGAAAAGACTGGGTGAATGTGTGTGTGAGTGTGAGTGCGAATGAGAAAAAAGTGTGAATGTTTTTTTTTTAAATAAAAAAAAAAAAAAAAAAATTAATTAATGCCCGTGATGACCCGTGGCTCAGAGAGAAGACACTAGCTTCTTGAGCCTGGGGTCCAGGATTCGCTTTCCGTCCCCAGCAAGGGCGGTCCCAGAGGGGGGTCAAGGGAGTTGTGACCCCCCCCCCAAAAAAAATCTTTTTTTTTTAACACACACTTTTTTCCCACTCACTCTCCCATTCACACAATCTTTTCGGCAACTTAGGCCATTTAAGACTTAAACGATACTTATATTTGATTAATATATATTTATTGGGGTCCAGGCCCATTTATTTATACTATAAAAAAAAAAAAAAAAAACAGTGACCCCCCCTCCAAATGTAAGGCTAGGACCGCGCTTGCTCCCCAGCGAGAAAAATTTATTTCATTTGAATTGACTGCAAATAATTTGAAATAAATAGGGATGGGGTCTAAATCGCCTTAGATACCGAAAAAGAAAAAAAATTAAAAAATTAAAAAAAAAAAAAAAATTAATTTTAAATATTAAAAATTATTATTTTTTTACAATTTATAAGTGACTTTTTGTTTAAAAAAAAATTTAATAGTACTACATACGAATTAAGTAGCTTAAAGTGTTGAAATTTCATATAGCAAAACGTCCGAGGCAGTAAAGGAGTCGAATATTGGAATCAAGACATTGGAAATGCAAAAAACGCGTGTTCAAATTCCTCTATGAACAAGTTTTTTTTTTTTTTACCCTGCAATATTGCCACAATATTCCATGCAATATTGCCGGAATATTCCCGTAATATTTCTGCAATACTTGCAATATTTTTGTAATATTGCAACAATATTCCATTCAGTATTGCCACAATATTCCTGCAAGTTACAAAGAGGCGGACATAGGAATATTGCAACAATGTTGCTGTATTGTTCCTGCAATATTCCCTGCAAGGTTAAATATTGCAATGTAAGATTCCTGCAATATTAATGCAAGATTCCAGGCTGTCTGGGTTACGAGAAAATAATTCTAAAATTTGACTTTAAAATATATTACCAATATGTTGATGATTCAATTTGTGTACTAAAGGAAATCAATGTAAATAAAATGCTTGACGCCCTAAATGCCTACCATCCGTACATTGTTTTTACAAAAGAAAAAGAAAATGAGGGTGAAATAAATTTTCTTGATATTAAAATAAAAATAAAATAAAAAAAAGATTTTTAAAAAAATGCTTTTATTTAAATTGAACTAAAAAGAGAGATATAAGAAAGAAATAATTTAATTGTTCTTGTTAAAATTTTTTAATATTTGAGCCTCGGAATCACTTCGAAGCGCCCCACGCTTTTATTTTAAGTCAAATATTAAAAAATTTTAACAAGAACAATTAAATTATTTCTTTCTTATTTCTCTCTTTTTAGTTCAATTTAAATAAAAGCATTTTTTTAAAAATCTTTTTTTTTATTTTATTTTTATTTTAAGCTTTTTAGTCTTTTAGTCTTATCAAAAATCATCAATATGATAAAGTACCACATTAGTTTGGCCTGTATTGATTTGGTTCAATTGAAAAATTATGCATTATCATAAAAAAATGACTCGTAAATATCAAAATTCAAAACTATAGTTAATAGGGCCTTATTTGCGTGAGGCTTCAAATAAAGTACCACATTAGTTTGGTCTATTTTGATCAAAACCACCATATAGTGGCGTCATCAAAAATGACTCTTAAGTATTACATTTCACACCTCTAGCCCATCGGGAAGTCTTTTGAAATTACATTAATTCGCGAAGGGTTTCAAATAAAGTACCCCATTAGTTTGATCTATTTTGATCAAAACCACCATATAGTGGCGTCATCAAAAATGACTCTTAAGTATTACATTTCACACCTCTAGCCCATCGGGAAGTCTTTTGAAATTACATTAATTCGCGAAGGGTTTCAAATAAAGTACCCCATTAGTTTGGTCTATTTTGATCAAAACCACCATATAGTGGCGTCATCAAAAATGACCCTTAAGTATTACATTTCACACCTCTAGCCCATCGGGAAGTCTTTTGAAATTACATTAATTCGCGAAGGGTTTCAAATAAAGTACCCCATTAGTTTGGTCTATTTTGATCAAAACCACCATATAGTGGCGTCATCAAAAATGACCCTTAAGTATTACATTTCACACCTCTAGCCCATCGGGAAGTCTTTTGAAATTACATTAATTCGCGAAGGGTTTCAAATAAAGTACCACATTAATTTGGTCAATTTTGGTAAAATCCTACTCACAATTTGCGTCATCAAAAATGACCCTTAAGTATTACATTTCACACCTCTAGTCCATCGGGAAGTCTTTTGAAATTACATTAATTCACGAAGGGTTTCAAATAAAGTACCACATTAGTTTGGTCCATTTTGGTAAAACCAAACTCACAATTTGCGTCATCAAAAATGAACCTTAAATATCAAATTTCACACCTCTAGCTCATCGGGAAGAGTCCTTAACAAAGCCATAAAGTTGGTGACCTTGAAAGAGTAAGTTAAATAAAAGCATTTAATTAAAAGAGATAATCATCAAAATTAAATATACAAATTAAACACTAGGTTATTTGTTTCAAAGGTTTTATTAATTAAAAATTAACACTTAATACGTATTTCGACAATTTCTTGTCATCATCAGAAGTGATTGATTTAGAATGTAATCACTTCTGATGATGACAAGAAATTGTCGAAATACGTATTAAGTGTTAATTTTTAATTAATAAAACCTTTGAAACAAATAACCTAGTGTTTGTATATTTAATTATAATTTACAAAATGTTTCAACGAGAACCAACGGTCGAAAGTTTAAATCTTATTAGATAATCATCAACTCAAAACTGATCTTTTTATAAAACCATCAAAAATTAATAGAATGATCAATTACAACTCCGCACAACCTTTGCATTAAAAACTAAATATAATAAGAAACGAAATACCAAGAATCCATGACCTATGCCATACAGACTATGTCCCCATGACCTCCCGTGATTGGAACAAGCTCCCTGCGTCTATCTTCCCCAAAACCTACAATCTTCAGACTTTCAAGTCTAACCTCAACAGGCATCTTCTCAGTTCCCGCAGTTGAGTTTCCCCTTTATGCTTCTCCTTTTGTTTTTATTTTCTTCCTGGCTGCATGTGACTATTGGTCATTATAGGTCTTCGGACCTTATGCACCCATTCCAAAAAAAAAAAAAAAAAAAAAAAAAAAAAAAAAAATATACAACCCAACATCAATAGTTAAATTAAAAAATGTCAACAAAATGACTATCCAAAAAAACTAATCACTAAACAAATTCACGATTATACTCAACGTCAACACATAAGGCTAAATATACCAACTAACAAGGCAACTCTAAATCAACAACACTCTATATATGGTTCCATCTCCTTTGTTCCAACACTAACTGAAGGAATCGTAAAGGAGCTCAAAAAAGAACAAATAACAATGGGAATAAAAACAAAAAAGGCTCTCCGCCCACTGTTCTCTAACAAATGTTCAAAAAAACCTACAGAACAGAAACACATTGTCTACGAGTTGGAATGTAAAAAATGCAAAGAGCTTCATCAACCGTGCCTGTATATAGGAGAATCCAAAAGACCTTTAAAAATTCGGTTAAAGGAACATTTCGCCTCAGTGAATCACAAACGCATGTCCACCGCGCTCTCCATCCACTGTATAGACCATAATCACGAAATGGAATATGAAGGTGTCAAAATCTTGTGTACCGAAACCGTTGATAAAAAAAGAAAATTTAAAGAAGCCGCTCACATTCTAACAAAGAAAGCAAATACAATAAATTTCAAAAGATTTAGCGAAAATTTCTCTGAACCATATACAGCAATTCTTCATGTGATTAAATAAATAATAATATAAAAATAAAATAATAAAGACAATTTCCAATAATTAAATTGAATTATCCGAATATATTGTTCTTAAATAGATTTCTATGTTTTTGTAAAATGAAATTTTTAACGAGACGTATTTGTTTATGAAAATAAAATAAAAAGAAAAAAATTTTTTTATAAAAATAAATTTTCCCATACTAAAAATAACTCGTTTGTGATTTGACTAATAGATGTCAGAATTATCAATCTATGATTTTTTTCAAATTTTGTTTTTAATAAATTATCATTATATGGTTGACTCCTAGATGTGTATGTTCTTGTGTTGTACTGAGAGAACCTGCGTTGTAAAAGTAAGGGATCTAGATAATGCAAACTACTCACCATTAAGGTATATATATACATATATATATATATATATATATATATATATATATATTTAGGGTGGTCCTTATTTTTTGGCTTTTCAATTCAAGAACTCTCACCCCCTAGTTTTTTTCCTTTTGTTCTAAGGATCAATTTGACACCTCATTTTTGCAAATCGGACGCCGGGAACAGGTGCCGCATCGAGCTTGAAGTGGCGGATTGAGCGATAATTCTGTTCTGACACAATCAGTTCCAACCCTGGTTGTTGTAACGTTGCGATTATTTTTTTAGAACATATTGTAGATCGAGAGATGACATATTTCCATTTCGGCACCATTTGTACCACATGTGCCTCGAAGTGATGAGTTACCTAAAGTGACTACTAGCCCTCATATCGTTTTCTTTAAAAAGATAAGAGAAAAATGGAATAATTTGGAAAATTTTTTTTCAATGATTCTAAATACTTGGATGAAATATGTGAGAAGGAAATATTAGGAAAAATATATTATCTGCTCTAAAAAATGAAAAATTGAAGCATGATTACGGGGAGCTCATAGCATTTATGTAGGTATGAATGAATGAATGAAAAAAACTTTATTGTTCTGAGAACCTAACGTTCTCTTTGAACACTTTACAATAATCTTTACATCATATAGCTTACATTTGCTCTCAATACCTCATCATTATCATCACAGTCACACAACCACCACATCCGCTGCACTCTGTTCTTTTTTTTTCTTTTTTTTTTTACCTATTTTTATACATTATGTTGCCATGAACTAGTTCAAGTGAAACGCCTAACCCTCCAAGAGTAAACGCGCCAAGTCTCTCCTAAACAACTCCCTGCCTCTCACAACTCGAACACTCTCGGGGAGCCCATTCCATAGCCTCACCGAGCTCACATGGAACGATCCCCCGTATGTGCTTGTCCTATGAATGGGCATCGTCAAGGCATCCAAACCGGCCCGCAGAGGCCTAACCCTCGTCGCCCCCCTGCATTCAAATTTCTCCAATAAATAACCCGGTCGTCCACTTCTGAAGAGAGAGTGCAGGAAGACACCCTGAATATGGGTCCTCCTCTGTGTCAATCGCATCCACCCCAGTATCCCATAATATGGAGTGATGTGCTCATACCTAGATGCTCCAAATATGAATCTCACGCAAGCATTCAGAGCCCTGTCCAATTTAAGGCTTTGCTCTCTGTTGACATCATTGTACACCAAACAACAATAATCAAAATGAGGCAGTATTAATGAATTTACCACAAGCTTTCTTATGGGAGTCGGCAAGCATCCCTGGCTCCTCCTAAGCTGATAAAGAGACCTAAATACCTTGCGAGAGACACTGAGAACGTGTTCTTTCCAGGTCAGTGCGGAATCGAATATCACACCAAGATTTCTAACCGAATCGGCATAAGGCAAAACCATGTCATTCACCTTGACTGGGCTGACATGAGACAGTTTCTTAAGGTATGCCAGGCTTCCGAACATTATAGCCTTGGTCTTGCTAGCATTAATTCTCAGATTGTTCGAGTCAACCCATCCACAGATCCTACCTACGTCCTGATTCAGCTTGGCTATAGCATCCTCTATGTCGCATAGTGGACTTGAAATGTAAATCTGAAGGTCGTCAGCAAAAAGGTGATAATTACAAAATTTGATGTTTTCCTTAATGTCCGCTATATAGATTGAGAATAATAGGGGTCCTAACACCGAACCCTGAGGCACCCCAGAGTGCATAGCTAGTGGCCGAGACTGTTTGTCTCCATCAACAACTATCTGCTTGCGGTGTGTTAGGTATGAGATAAGCCATTTCAACACAGAATTTGACATCCTCAATCTCTTGAGCTTCTCTATTAATAGAAAGTGGTCGACCAGATCGAAGGCCTTACTCAAATCGAACAATACCATCACTGTCACTTGTTTTCTGTCTATAGCAAGCCTAATATCATCGCTCACTTTTAAGAGAGCTGATTGAGTGCTATGGCCAGGACGATATCCAGATTGGTAAGCATCAAGAAATTGAGACTCGCCAAAGTACTTCAGTAAATGGTGGTGTGCAATTCTCTCCAGTACCTTAGACATTGTACATAGTAGTGATATTGGGCGATAGTCTGAGCAGTCTAAGGGATTCTTTAGTTTGGGCAAAGGTCGTATAATGGATGTTTTCCAAATATCTGGAAAATAGGATTCTTGAAGAGAGCAGTCAAAAATGTGCATAAACACCGGAAGAAGGCATGGGAGAGATAGTTTGATGAGCTTCAGAGATATATTGTCAGTTCCTTTGGCTTCTGATTTCGACTTATTGAAGCAGGCCAGTGCCAGTATACGATCAATGTGGGGAAAAAAGAACTTGCTAGAATCAAATTCGGGGGAGTGATCAATTGTGGCAATCCGACTACCAGTCCGATGCCCAGACGACACAAAAAAATCATTTAATTGATCCAGATCAATCACAATTGGGGGATTCGGAGACGAGCCGTTTGTCAAACCCAGTTCAGTGATTTTACGCCAGGTCGACCCCATATTTGCTTTGTTATTGTTGAAGAACTTCGTGAAATAGGCTATCTTTTCCCTTTGAATTCGTGACGTCACAACATTCCTAATTCTACGAAATTCATTAAAAAGAGCCGCATCCCCCGATCTAAGCGCCCACCTTCTATACCTGTTACGAGTCCTAATTAAATCCCTCGTCCCCTCCGTGATCCAAGGCGATGGCCGATGCCTGCTCGTCCACGTTTTTAGGGGAGCATGCCTGTCAAAAATTTGCAGAATAAGCGAATTCAAATGAAAAATCTTTGAATTAATATTTTTTTCCAAGTAAATAAGAGACAAGTCGAGAGTCGCTAAGTCTTCCAGGAAACTGTTGTGGTTAAAGTTTCGAAAATCTCTACCTGTCACAGTCGTGGGGGATATCTCTGGTCTTGTAATATTAAGTTCCATGAAGATTAAGTCGTGGGATGAAAGAAAAGGGACTTGAGTTTGTCCTTTTGAAATTAATTTTCCTTCTAATTCCTCATTAATAAACATGAGATCTATCCAAGAATGAGAGTTGGCCGTGAAATGTGTTGATTCTAATGGTATAATTTTTAACCCAAAAGAAGTAAATAAATTGTTCAAGTAAATTTTATCGGAGGAATTACTATTAAAATCGGTGTTAAAATCACCCAGAACAGCAACATTAGAATAAAGAGGACAATAATTGAGTAAGACATTCTCAAGATCAGTGAAAAATCCCACTTTGGGCGGTCTATAGACAACAATCAATAAGAGTTGTATGTGATGAATGTTAACTTCTGCCACTATATATTCAACTGCCGAAGTGGAAATAAAACTAGGAGCAAGCTCACGACACCTGATGACATCTCTCACATATATGGCTACACCTCCCCCATTTTTATGATGCCTGTCTCGTCTCAAAAGTATGTAATCATTTAATTTTACTAGATCAGTAGAGACATGGGGTTTCAGCCATGACTCACTGATACAAATGATGTCATACATATTTTTGTCGAAATAGTCTCGAAATTCGTCCAAATGGGCGATGAGAGACTGAGCATTTACATGACACACTCTGAGACCCTCAGACATTCCTAAACATCCAGAGCGCCCAAAACACACAAAATGGGAAATGAATAAATAAACAAAATGAACAAAATTCAGGGGGTAAATAATAAGATGATAAATAAATAAATAAATAGAGGGAGAGGTCGTATAAATAATAAAATGTGAAATGAATAAATAAATAAAATGAAGGATGGAATAAATAATAGAATGAGAAATGAATAAATAAATAAGATGAAGGGTCAAATAAATAATAAGATGATAAATAAATAAATAAATAGAGGGAGGGGTCAAATAAATAATAAAATGCCAAATGAATAAATAAATAAAATGAAGGATGGAATAAATAATAGAATGAGAAATGAATAAATAAATAAGATGAAGGGTCAAATAAATAATAAGATGATAAATAAATAAATAAATAGAGGGAGATGTCGAATAAATAATAAAATGTGAAATGAATAAATAAATAAAATGAAGGATGGAATAAATAATAGAATGAGAAATGAATAAATAAATAAGATGAAGGGTCAAATAAATAATAAGATGATAAATAAATAAATAAATAGAGGAAGAGGTCGAATAAATAATAAAATGCCAAATGAATAAATAAATAAAATGAAGGATGGAATAAATAATAGAATGAGAAATGAATAAATAAATAAGATGAAGGGTCAAATAAATAATAAGATGATAAATAAATAAATAAATAGAGGAAGAGGTCGAATAAATAATAAAATGTGAAATGAATAAATAAATAAATTGAAGGATGAAATAAATAATAGAATGAGAAATGAATAAATAAATAAAATGAAGGGTCAAATAAATAATAAAATGTTAGATGAATAAATAAATAAAATGAAGGATGAAATAAATAATAGAATGAGAAATGAATAAGTAAATAAGATGAGGGGTCAAATAAATAATAGAATGAGAAATGAATAAATAAATAAAATGAAGGGTCAAATAAATAATAAAATGTTAGATGAATAAATAAATAAAATGAAGGATGAAGTAAATAATAGAATGAGAAATGAATAAGTAAATAAGATGAGGGGTCAAATAAATAATAAAATGTGAAATGAATAAAAAATAAATAATAAGATGATAAATAAATAAATGAATAGAGGGAGGGGGCAAATAAATAATAAAATGTGTTATGAATAAATAAATAAAATGAAGGGTGGAATAAATAATGGAATGAGAAATGAATAAATAAATAAGATGAGGGGTCAAATAAATAATAAAATGTGAAATGAATAAAAAATAAATAATATGATGATAAATAAATAAATAAATAGAGGGAGGGGGCAAATAAATAATAAAAAGTGTAATGAATAAATAAGTAAAATGAAGGGTGGTATAAATAATATATAAATAAACTCGCTAACAGATAAGGCCCAGAAAAGAAATCAACAAAATATATGGCTCTCACAGGCAGAGGAGACCCGAGACCCGAGGGGCAGCATCCCGAGACCGAAACATCCAGACACCCCAACGAATACCCATTGGCATTGACAAAATGTGCCATAGAAGCTTTAAGAATTAAAGAGATATTGCTCAAATAAAAACAGGTGATCAAGTTCCATACGCTCGCACTCCGCCACGAAACGGGACTCCCCAGACTAACTTTAAATATAATAAAATTTTCATTGATCAATGACAGGGCGCCACATCCCAGAGGAAAAGGCGCTTCACCCCTCCACACACCACAAAAATAGCATTCATCAATTATCACAATCACGTCTTTGTTGAACAGAGTGCAGCGTAACTCAGTTCTCAAAAGATTCATCCCAAAAATAACAATCAATATAGCGAAATTTACGCTAGCACATAAACATTCATGCATCCCAACTTTAATACTAGCAAAACCAATATACAAAAAATATTCAACTCTCAGCATATAATTCATCACCGAAATTAAAAAATTTAATGAATTTATAAAATAAATAATTATTATTGAAATTATCAAACTTGACATAAGTTTTATTTTAAGTAAATCAAAATTGAGACAACAGCATGCAAAAAATTCGAAGAATTCAGTCAATGAATATCTAAATAGCTTTAAATAAGGATTTAATATATAAATGGCCAATAAGCAAAGCAATTCCAAGAACAAAATCAAAAAACATCTGAACAAATATAAATCCAGCATAGAAATAGATAAAATATAAATTTGACTATTTGATCCTTTTAATGTCTTCCTCAGTAAAAACACGAAAGGGCTCTGCCCCATCCCTTGCTCGGGCAAAAATTTGTCCTTTACTCACCCAGACGTATTTAAACTTGTTGGAAGTTTCTGACCTCGCCTTACGCGCCAGGAAGTAGGGCTGGACGGTAAACCGGTTTACCGGTAAAAACCGGTAAAAATTTTTTACCGAAAACGCGGTAACGAACCTCTAATTCGATAAAAACCGGTTTTTTTTTTCGAAAGTCGGTAAAAACCTATTTTTTCGGGCGGTAAAAAATTTTGGTTCCGCGAGAAAAAAAAAATGTATCGGCAAAAAATTGGCTCTCTAAAAAAAAGGTAAAATATTTTTTCGCCCTGGGAAAAATTTTGGTTCCGCGGGAGAAAAAAAATGTCTCGGCAAAAAATTGGCATTCCGCGGGGAAAAAAAAATGTTTCGGCAAAAATTGGCTCTCTAAAAAAAAGGTAAAATATTTTTCCGGCCGGGGAAAAATTTTGGTTCCGCGGGGCGAAAAAAATGTTTCGGCAAAAAATTGGCTCTCTAAAAAAAAGGTAAAATATTTTTTCGGCCTGGGAAAAATTTTTGGTTCCGCAAAAAAAAAAAAAATGTTCCGCGGCGGCAAACTTTGGTTCCGCGGGCGGTAAAAAATTTTTACCGACTTTCGAGAAAAACCGGTTTTTTTTTCATTATCGAGGTCGGTAATGAAAATCCATTACCGTCCAGCCCTACCAGGAAGAGCAGTCTTCGAAAATAAGGAGTCAATGCTTCATTCACATACACGCGACGGTCTTGATAAACAAAGTTTTTTGATTTTCCCTTCTTCAAGAAATCATCCCTGTGCATCTGCCTGACGAACTCGACTGCCAATGAGCGTGATCCGTCTCGACTAGGTCCATGGCGATAACACTTATTCAGTTCTTCAGGAGCGACCTCGATCCCCAGCTCGCGGCCCAGCGTGATGACCACGGAAGTGAGGTTCTCGCCACGATTGTCGGGGATTCCCTGTATTTCAAGTGTGTTGCCGAGGAACCTTTGCTCAGCGGACTCAAGGCGGGTTTTTAAAGATTTATTTTCTTCACCAAGGGCTGCAGTGGATTCTCGAAGACTCTGAATTTCCTCTCTCGATTCCTGGAGCTGCATCTCAAGGGCCCTCAGATGATCTGTTTGATCATTAAGTTTTTCGTTGATCGCCCTGAGTTCACTCCTGATGTCCTGGTTGTCGCATTTCAGCTCCTTAATCATCGTGGCGATATTCTCCAGAGTGATAACAGACCTACCGCCCTTCGCCTGATTCAAAGGCGAACACGAAGCAGGCGAGGTCCCAGGGCCAGTATCCTTACAGGACTCGCACTTCCATTTCAAGGTGTTGTTTTTATGATGTCCGAGCTCAGAGGACTTAAGATGCACGCATTTTATGTGAAACAATGATTTGCATTCAATGCAGGCGATGTTGTCCTTGTTTCTTTGAACCACATTATCACAAACGTCACAAGTAGACATTATGGAAAAAAAAATTTTTTTTTTTTTTTTTCTTTTTTTCTTTTTTGAAAATCAAAATTGAGCGCAGCAGAGCAATGCGTGTGCACCGCGCGGTGGTTAGAGAGAGAGAGAGAGTTTATTGGAAGAAACTCAGAACATAACAGTCACAATCAAAATTAGATCACCAATAGCTTTACACTATGATCGTTGGATGGCAAAGGCCCTTTACTCCTTTAAAATATTTTTTTTTTTCACAACAAATAAAAGGGGTTAAGTACTTTTGTTTGTTTCTTGTGATTGTATAAAAGTTAAAGCATGGTTGGAGACTTCATCGTTATTAGTCCGTGTTCCATTTAATAATTTAATGTTTATAAAAATTTTAAAGAAATATGGAAATATAAATAAGGGCATTAAAAAAAATCATCAGCCTTCGGCAAGTAATAATAAATACAAGTTGATTAATTGAAGAGCGCTCCAGGCTGATGCTTTCTATACAAAGCTATCTTATTGTTGTATATGACCATAAGAAACATTCACTGGCACTGAGGTTGGCAGCTGTTATGGTGCCGAAACGTCTGCCTTGATCAAAGTGTAAAGGTGTTCGACTAAACGCTGGTTTTATTCCTCCCGACTCCAATATGTATTTTATTTTTGATATCTATTTTATTTATTAAGAATTCTTTAATTAGGGCATCCTCTTTCATTTTTTATCATTTATCAAATTTTTAACAAGATTTTAAAAACAATAGAAGACTTTGTTCTACAGAAAAATAATTTATTAAAGAAATGTCGGAATTGCTTTCTAAAGTTAGGTCCAGATTTTTGGGATTTGCACAAGAGACTCCAGAATCTCATTGTTTTTAATAACACATAGGAAAGAAGAGGCAAAAGATCGAAGATTTTAATGGGATCTTAACTGTGGATGAAGAGCAGAAACAATTTGTTCTCCAATGTATTTAAGTCCCAGTAAACGTGATCTAATTTTGATTGTGACTGTTATGTTCTGAGTTTCTTCCAATAAACTCTCTACCTACATAAATGCTATGAGCTCCCCGTAATCATGCTTCAATTTTTCATTTTTTAGAGCAGATAATATATTTTTTCTAATATTTCCTTCTCACTTATTTCATCCAAGTATTTAGAATCAGTGAAAAAAATTTTTCCAAATTATTCCATTTTTCTCTTATCTTTTTAAAGAAAACGATATGAGGGCTAGTAGTCACTTTAGGTAACTCATCACTTCGAGGCACATGTGGTACAAATGGTGCCGAAATGGAAATATGTCATCTCTCGATCTACAATATGTTCTAAAAAAATAATCGCAACGTTACAACAACCAGGGTTTACTGATTGTGTCAGAACAGAATTATCGCTCAATCCGCCACTTCAAGCTCGATGCGGCACCTGTTCCCGGCGTCCGATTTGCAAAAATGAGGTGTCAAATTGATCCTTAGAACAAAAGGAAAAAAACTAGGGGGTGAGAATTTAAAAAAAATTAAAAAAATTTTCGACCTCTATAAATAAGGACCACCCTAATATATATATATATACAAATTATTTTTGACTAATATGTATAATATTTTAAAATAACAAAACAAACTATTTTGCATTATCTAGATCCTGATCTCACTGAGGAAGGCGCGCAGCACAGCGGCCGAAACCCAAGAGGTTTGAGATTATATAATTGTCAACTAGAGAGAATAAATATATTATTTTACTATAATATATACATGTTTCATTCTCGAAATTCTCGAGGACTGAATTGACCTTTTCCATCTTCTAAATTTATCTACAGTCCTGGTGAGTTCATTATTAAATAATTACAATGTATTTAATTTAATAATGTCAACAATAAATTATATTATTAAAATACTAATTTCTGATTATTATTAATAAATTTTATTAAAAATAATAATTTTTAATTGTCTCCAGGCCGCCAAGGCTTTACGCATCGCCTGGGCAACTCTCATATTAAAGTTTTTATTATGAGGCACTGTCTTCTCTAAGTAACTACCCAGTAATGTTGCTATTCCTCAAAGCTCTCCCTGGACTGTTATTTCTTATTTTGGTGTTTTTATTGTTTTATAGTGTGAAACGAAGGTATTATTTGGATTCATTTACTTAAGAATCTGAAGGAATTATCTCGGGGCTTGAAAAAAGTTTCATTTTGCCGAGTAATGTTGTTAGAAATATCGAAAGATGTAGGTAGAATTGATTCACAGTATTTTTAAACATCTTTTTGTCATAAGAATTATTAAAAAAACAATTCTTATGAACTAGGTGGACAAAGTAACATCCATAAAAAGGTGAATGTTTTTAACAGTACAATAAAAATAATATAGGGCTAAGTAATATCTGCAAAAGAATTAATATTAAAAAAAAAGAATTATAATTAATATATTTAAGCAGTAAGAAACCGAACCTGATAAGGCGACACAAAAAATTATGGCAGTTACTCCTTCAAAACAATGAATCCATTTTTTCCTTTCAGAGCGTTGACCTCCGACATCAAACATTCTAAAAATAAAAACATATTGAGCTGATACCGAGTTATGGTCCAAAGGAAAAATCACTTAATCGATAAATTCTGAGAAATATTTAAAATAAATTTAAAAATAAAATGATAAGATTAATTTGATTATCAGAAACTCATATTTTTAATTTAATTGGCAAGAAAATCAAAAGATAAACTAATTTCCAAAAAAATGAAAGTGAATTAGAATTCAGGAATTCAAAATTTGTTATTTGGCATTAAATTTCGAGTGAAGTGAGTATTTTAATAATTAACAAGTCAAGAGTCCAGAGAAATTAAAATTTGGTTGCTGTGCTGAGGCGGCTCTAGGATGAAGATATTGGGTAGGCAATGAATCATATTTGCTATAATTATTGTTTGTTTTCTCAAAAGTTTTGCGTTTACTTACACAGAAAAGGATATTTTTTTAACTACAACAGTGGATATAAATTAAATAACTATTAATATTGAACTCTGTTGTAGCTTTTGCCAAAATCGAGATTATTATTGGGTAGGCAGTTGCCTACCCTGCCTACCCGCTAAAGCCGCCCCTGTTGCTGTGGAAGTCGAATGAGAAGGACAAATGACGAGGATGACGTCAGGCAAGAGATGAAATTGGACTATATAACGCGAGGAACCAAGGACTCGGGAGCCCAGATTACACTGTGCGGCAAAATGAACTTTTTTTCCGGCCCCGAGATAATTCCTTCAGATTCTTAAGTAAAGTTTTTTCACTGTTTTCTACATATTCCAGTTGGCAGACCTACCACACCCTGCCTTAAATATCCCTCAACTAAAAAAAAATATATAGGATAAAGCGGGTGGGGTGTGAGCGATTCCGAAGCCCTTACAAGAAGATGTAAGATTCACAGCTCCTCGCTGCACAGTTGGTCAAATAGGCAAATATGCGGCTTTAACTTTCATTTTTTGGGCTGATCTCCACAAATTTAAAGTTAAATATACGGATTCTTCTATGTCCTTCAATATTTCCATATTTTATCTAAAGGGGTAGAAATTACTTCTTATCAAAGTTTGAAAAAAATTATAATCTATGAAATATAAAGTTACACTTTTGTAAATAAATCAGGAAATAAAATAATATAAATAAAAAGACTAAAAAGTTTAAAATAAAAATATGATAAAAAAAACTTTTTAAAAAAAATGCTTTTATTTAAATTGAACTAAAAAGAGATAAATAATTTAATTGTTCTTGTTGAAATTGTTGAATATTTACGACTTAAAATAAAAGCGTGGGGCGCACATTGATAGCTTAAGGAATTGTATATACTTAGAGGGTAGGAATCACTTCGAAGTGCCCCACGCTTTTATTTTAAGTAATAAATATTCAACAATTTCAACAAGAACAATTAAATTATTTATCTCTTTTTAGTTCAATTTAAATAAAAGCATTTTTTTTAAAAAGTTTTTTTTTATTATATTTTTATTTTAAACTTTTTAGTCTTTTTTATTATAGAGTATTAAAAAAGAAGGCAGGATGCGTGAAATAAAGTACAACATTAGTTTGGTATATTTTGGTGAAACCCAACTCACTATTTGCGTCATCAAAAATGACCCTTAAGTATCAAATTTCACACCCCTAGCCGTCTTTTGAAATTAGATAAATACGCGTGAGGTTTCAAATAAAATACCACATTAGTTTGGTATATTTTGGTAAAACCCAACTCACAATTTGCGTCATCAAAAATGACTCTTAAGTATCAAATTTCACACCCCTAGCCCATCGGGAAGTTTTTTGAAATTAGATTAATACGCGTGAGGTTTCAAATAAAGTACCACATTAGTTTGGTCAATTTTGGTAAAACCCAACTCACAATTTGTGTCATCGAAAATGACCCTTAAATATCAAATTTCACACCTCTAGCTCATCAGGAAGTGTCCTTAACAAAGACTTAAAGTTGGTGATTTTGAAAGAGTAAGATAAATAAAAGCAAAAAAATTTAAAAACAACGCTTTTATAAATGTACTAAAAAGAGAAAAATAATTATGTACAATTTCTTTAAAATTATATTAAAAATTAATATATGTTACTAAAACTAAAAGCGTTGGGCGCGGGATTTGAAAATTTTACTTGTATAAATAGGCCTATTATATGTTTTATGAATACATTTTAATACAATAGGCTTGGCGGGTAGTTAAGCAAAACAGTTTGAAAAGTAACTCAAATGTACCAGTTAGATTAATTTTTTTTTTTTTTTATTTATGTATCGATGAATTAAGGGTAGTGTATTCTCTGCAATGGAAATTGCAAGAGATTGTTAATTTGCCCGCCCAACGCTTTTAGTTTTAGTAACATATTAATTTTTAATATAATTTTAAAGAAATTGTACATAATTATTTTTCTCTTTTTAGTACATTTATAAAAGCGTTGTATTTAAATTTTTTTTTTATATTATTTTATTTAACTCTTTTTAGTTTTTGTAATAAAATATTAATACGTATGAGTTATATACATACAGTAGCGTAACGTTTTTTAGCTGGGCCCCCCCGCAAACCTTTATTTCGGGCCCCATTATTAGACCTTACAAAAAATATTTTTAAAATACAGTATATCCCTGAACCCTGAGGGCCCGGGCCCTCTCAAAGACAAATTTTCATTAAATTTTTCCGTTTTTACCGGAGCCTTGAGGGCCCCAGGCCCCTTCAAAGACAAATTTTCATTAATTTTTTTTTCTCTAAATTTTTCCGTTTTTACCGGAGCCTTGAGGGCCCCAGGCCCTTTCAAAGACAAATTTTCATTAATTTTTTTTTTTTTTTATCTAAATTTTTCCGTTTTTACCGGAGCCCTGAGGAGATACAGTTTTTTAGCCCGGCCCGCCCCGTGGGCCCCTTAAGGTCCGGGGCCCCCCGCATTGCGGGGGCGTACGTTACGCCACTGTATACATATAAGAGATACATATACACGATACACTAAGACAATTTGTATTTTAAAAGAAGAGAAATTTTTGATTACACTAGTGGACAAGGTTTTTTTCACAAGAATGAAGATATGAAATTCTAGAAGTATTTTTCATTTTGAATTCAGATATGCAGTTAGAATTTTTCCATCAGGCACAGTTTTAGAGATATAGAGCAAAATAGATTTTAGTAGAAAATGTGCTCTAAAACGGCTATTATTTAGAATGTTCAAATTATTTTTAAGACCGCACCCCGTAAAAATATTCAGGTATTTAGAATACATATAAATTTAAAGTTTAATCCCAATCGGAGGTCATTTAGACGTGCCGCAAACGGCTTAAAGTTTTAAAAAATCGAAATTTTCAAGATTTTTTTTGCTTTGGTCACCCCTAATACAATTTTAGATATCCCTGAATGCAAAAAACATATATTTACGATATTCTATAGTTCTTTGGCTTTATAAAAATTATTCATTCGTAAAAATCTGTTTATTATTAAGGAAATTATGAATAAAAACGTCACCAAAGAAAAAACACAAGTACAGTCACTGGTCGAAAAAAATGGACTTCTATTGAATTGAAAAGCGAACCCTATCCACGAGAAGCTAATGTATCCTCTCTGAGCATCGGGTCACGGGCCCTAACTTTATTATATATTATTAAAAAAAAATATTTCTTGAATCTCATATCTTTCTTTATACTTCTAAAAGAACAAGAGGTCCATTTTTTTCGTCCAGTGAGTGTACTTAGGTTTTTTCTTTGCTGACGTTTTTGTTAATAATTTTGAATAGCACATTTTGTAGTGTAAAGTCTATTTAACACCTCTGACAATGCTCAAAACTCTAACTTAATTATAAATAGGAGAAATTTTGATTATAAAACTTCCCCCCCCACTTTTTTTTGATCAGCCGCCATTTTGAAATTATTTGAAATACAAAGATGAGACATATCAAATTTTGCATTGTCACGCGAGTTACATATGTGTATAAAATTTCAAAGCTCTAGATTAACTAGAAGTGGTCGTAATTTCGATTCGCAGATTTGTCGGAAAAACAGGAAAGCAAGTTAATAAAAGCGTTGTAATAAAAATAGGACTTTTATAAAAACCAAATTTATTTAAAGAAAAATCTACATGGGGTAGACTACCCTTTAGTCAAGGGGCATGTTTTTTATTTTTTTGTTAATTTAAAATAATATACTTTCTATATTTAAAAGATATTTTCTTTACCTTTACTCATTAGAATAATACTTGGATTTTCAAAAAAAAAAAAAAAAAAAAAATTGTACCCCTTGAGTATAAAAGTATAAAATAGATAAAATATGGAAATATTGATGGACATAGAAGAATCCGTATATTTAACTTTAAATTTGTAAAGATCAGCCCAAACAAATGTAAGTTATAGCCGCATATTTGCCAATTCGACCAACTGTGCAGAGAGGAGCTGTGGAACTTCCATCTTCTTGCAAGGGCCTCGAAATAGCTCACACCCCACCCGCTTTATCCAATATAGTTTTTTTTTTTTGTTGAGGGATGTTTAAGGAAGGGCGAGGTGGGTCTCTCAGCTGGAATATGTAGAAAATCAGTGAAAAAAATGTGAAAAAATCAGAAAAAATTGATCATTTTTAATGATTATTTTGCATTTTAGGCGACCCCCCACATCCCCCCCCCCCCTTGGATCCAAATGTTAATGTTTTTTAACTTTTCACTAGGGCTGTGCAAAATAATCGATTTATTGATTGATTATTTACCGATTATTTTCTCAAAAAATAATCGATTATAAAAAATAATAATAATCGATTAATCGATTATTCCTATAATCGATTGTGGCCAGGGAGTCTTGGAAATTATTTTTCATAATTGATTATTAGAGAAATAATCGATTATTTTTCATAATTGATTTTAGAATAATCGATTATTTTTTAGCATCGATCATTGGATAAATAATCAGATGTTTTAAAGCATTAGTTATGGGGAATTATCTGCTTTCTTGAATTATCAGAGAGTATTAAAACTTATTTGCATATACATAGGCGTAGCCAGAAATTTTCGATGGGGGGGGGGGGCGTTCAGGATGATTTCTCCCCCTCCCCTGTCCTATCAGTAGGCAGTGGCGTATTCAGGGGGGCCCAAGGGGACCGCCCCCCCCAAAGCCTTCTCCAAAACAAAAAAATACCTATTGTTTTCACTAATGATTTTTTTTTTTTAAATAATTATTTTATTAACTCTCCTAAATTCTAAAATCTAAAAAAAAACTTATAAATAATTGAAAAATTCTCTAATATTTACGAATTTTGTATTAAAATTTTTTTTTATTTCAAGAAAAAAAAAATTTTTTTTTTATTTGTTTTTTATTTATAATTATTATATTATCTAAAAAAAATTTCTCCGCTTTAAGTTTCTTGGAAAAGGGGTGGGGGTGCAAAAACTTTTGGGCCCCCCCCCCCAAGCAGAAATCCTGGCTACGCTACTGTCAGTAGGGCGACTAATAGGGCAGTATAAGGCAATGAAATATATGACTAGCCAATCCGCACTCCTGGACCCCCTCGGATTGGCTCGGGCCCGCCCTTTCTTAATATAGTGCCGCAATTTTTCATTCAACTCGTTTCAGTCAATAAAAAATGCAACCCTCACATATTTAAGAATTTTAGATATATCCCTATAATAGCGGAGTTTCTGCCTGTTTTGTTTCTCTTGATCCGAGTTATATCTCATGTCAGATCTCTATGGAAAAAAAAAATAAAAAATTTAATTATATAATAATTTTTATTATTTTTCATTTGAGGGATTTAATCAATTTTAATAGGGTTTAATTTTTTAAAAAGCAAGACAAAAATCAATTCTTTTCAATGGGAAAATTTTGAATTTTCTCGAATTTTTTGCGTTTCCTTTAATAAAATTATTTTATTTTAAAATAGAGAAAATTATTATATTTTTACTTTCTCTTACCCTATATATGAAATATATATAGAGAGAAAGTATTGTTTGTATTATAGAGCTTAAATATCTAGTCATGGCTTGGGTCCAATGGGGGGGGGGGGTTTGAACCCCCAAATCTTCCCCGTGGCTACGCCTATGTGCATATAATATTTGATTTTGCTTTTCATTAGTCTAATTAATCATCTGATCTTTGGCCTCGACACGACAAAAGATGTGACCAAGTGAAAAAACAAGCCAGTGCGTGCCACGGTCTGACGCTTCTTTGATCCATAGGCAAAGGACGGAATAAAGGAAGCAGAAGAAATGCCGGCATAGTTCGAGTAATTAGTGGTCGCCATTTACGTACCCAGAGGTTGGCTGTGCATCACAAGATATGAACCCCAGGGAAAATAAGTATAATTATTCAGTGGCGTAGCGAGGGGGGAGCAAGGGGGGTCATCATGCCCCGGGCGCTACTCACAAAGGGGCGCCAAATGGTCCGCAAAACAAAAAATTGCTGGATAATTTTTTATTTTTATTATAATTGATTGATTTCTGGATGATCATATAGATTTCAAAATCTAGTCTTGTTTTCTCAACTATATTTTTTGTCTCAAATTTAAAGCCTAGCTTGAGCCTCTGACTTTATTTATTTATTAATTTGCGAGTATATTTTACATATAATATTATATGGTTTTCGAATGGGGGGGGGGGGGGCGGCAAAAAGGTATTGTGCCCCGGGCGCGAGTTAAGCTCACTACGCCACTGTAATTATTAAAACTTTTTTTTAAACACGTATGCATACGTACCTATTTGAGACGAGAGAGAGAGAGAGAGAGCAAGGGGCTAACTCTCTTTCTCTTACTTCTATTTCTCCCTTTCTCTCGGAGTGACTCGGCGCCCGGCGGCCCACAATAAAAAAATTTATAATAGGTCTACACATTATATACTTTGTTTTTTATTTTTTCTGCTAAAAAAAAATAAAAAGATACATTTTTTCCTAATGATATTCAAAATTAATTAAATATATTTAATACAAGTTGAGAAAGGCGCGGCTTCGCCGCGCCCATCTCAACTTGGCCCTGACGGGCGGCGTCTCGGTGCGTGATCAGTAGTTTTTCTCTTAATTTTAAAGCCCATATAATTTTCGCCTAAATGAAAATACAATGAATCAAGGTTAAAATTTGAGTATTCGCCCTGCCCGGCCTCTGGGTTTTGAAGGCCATGAGAAAATTACGGGCAAGAAGCAAGCCTAAATTTCCCTTTAATAAACTGATTCGAGCCAACGGGCATGCAAATGAAATCAGGCGGACAGGGACCTATTAAAAAAAATCAAGAATTTTAAAATAAAAATTTCGGGGGTGGGGCAATTGCACAATAAATCTTTAAACTTTTAAACCCCTTGATAGATATTCATTCAAGAATTTTAAATCCAAAAAAACATGGTAATATTTAAAAAAATAGAAAAATTAAAAATTTCGGGGGGGGGGCAATTACTCAAAAAGTCTTTAAACTCTCAAACCCCTTGATATTCATTGAAGAATTTTGAAGAATTTTAAATCCAAAAAAGCATGTTAATATTTGAAGAAACAGAAGAATTAAAAATTTCGGGGGGGGGGGGGCAATTACACAAAAAATATTTAAACTTTTAAACCCCTTGATAGATATTCATTCAAGAATTTTAAATCCAAAAAAGCATGTTAATATTTGAAGAAACAGAAGAATTAAAAATTTCGGGGGGGGGGGGGGGCAATTATACAAAAAATCTTTAAACTTTTAAACCCCTTGATAGATATTCATTGTAGAATTTTAAATCCAAAAAAGCATTTGATACAGGACAGAGGAGTTGGCAGCCAATTTTAGAGCCTCTATATTAGATAAAAACTCTCAATTCTGGATACGTTTCGGCTTTATTCTACTAAGGCCATCATCAGTCCCATTAGAGCTGGAAAGACATACATTAATATATAAAGATGACAGTTTACAAAATACAAATAAAATATTTTATATAAAATATAAAAATCTCACAGTATTAATATATAGAGTTGTTATATTGGAATATTTTTTATATACATTAGTTGGTATGAGTCATTCCACGTCAAATCGATACACTTTTGAACCTCACCATCTTGGATTTCTATGAAATTTGGGTCATAGGTAGAGTCAATAGAGACTAAGAAAAAGCCCCAATTTCAACTTGATATCTCAACTGGTTTAAAAGATATGGCGCGTTAAAGTTGTCAAAAATGGCAAAAAATCGACCTAACCACATCTATTTAAATTGCTATAAAATCTCTTAGAGATGAGATAGAGAGATGAATGAGGTCTCATTTTACAGCTTTTTAGATGCCCTTTCCAATGATATACAATACAACTGGGGCGGTAATAAAAAAAATTTTTTTAATTTCAAAATCAAAAATTTAAAGTAATTTTTCTCAAAAAAGTACCCCTTCGAAAATTTTGAAAAAATTCTAAAATAATCCTTTTTAAAGGATTAAAGATAAAACTAAGTTTCATCATGGGATCATAATGGGTTCATATAGAAAAATTAATTTAAAAAAACCCTTTCTTTAGATTTTTGCCATAAAAGTGCAAAAATATAATTTTTTTTCAAAAAGTACCCCTTCGAAAATTTTGAAAAAATTCTAAAATGGTCCTTGCTTAAAGGGTAAAAGATAATATAAGCCTCATCGAGGGATCATGATGGGATCATAGAGAAAAATTAATTAAAACAACCCTTGCGTTAGATTTTTGTCATAATTGGGAAACATTACACAGGCTAACAGGGATTTTGGTACCGGGGGTATTTTGAGCTGATCTCTGAGTATATGCGACGTCCTTTTTCCAAAAATGCCGTCAGTTTTGGTCGAATAGCTCTAATTTTAGAGATATAGAGAATATAACATTTTAATAGAAATTCTGCTCTAAAGCGGCTCTCATTTTGAGTTTTCTAGATTTTTTTATGGTGTTTTCTCTTAAAAATATACAGGTAGCTAAGATACATAGAAATCTAAAGATTCAGCCCCATTGGAGGTGATTTAGTGGCGCAAAACATGAATAAAGGAGTAAAAAAATCCAATTTTTCCAGTTTTTCTTAACTTTGGACAACCCTAAAATTTTTTTAACATCCCTAAATGCAAAAATCGTATATGTACGTTATTCTGTAATTCTTTAGCTTTCCAAAAATCATTCATTCTTGCAAATCGGTTAATTATTAACGAAATTATAAACAAAATAGTTATGTCAGCTCTATCACTATACCCAAGGACTTTTAAGCAAAACACCATCTTTATCATAAAATTTTCTTTTATTTGTTCTTAACTTAGATTAACTATTTTGTTTATAATTTCGTTAATAATTAACCGATTTGCAAGAATGAATGATTTTTGGAAAGCTAAAAAATTACAGAATAACGTACATATACGATTTTTGCATTTAGGGATGTTAAAAAAATTTTAGGGTTGTCCAAAGTTAAGAAAAACTGGAAAAATTGGATTTTTTTACTCCTTTATTCATGTTTTGCGCCACTAAATCACCTCCAATGGGGCTGAATCTTTAGGTTTCTATGTATCTTAGCTACCTGTATATTTTTAAGAGAAAACACCATAAAAAAATCTAGAAAACTCAAAATGAGAGCCGCTTTAGAGCAGAATTTCTATTAAAATGTTATATTCTCTATATCTCTAAAATTAGAGCTATTCGACCAAAACTGACGGCATTTTTGGAAAAAGGACGTCGCATATACTCAGAGATCAGCTCAAAATACCCCCGGTACCAAAATCCCTGTTAGCCTGTGTAATGTTTCCCAATTATGACAATAATCTAACGCAAGGGTTGTTTTAATTAATTTTTCTCTATGATCCCATCATGATCCCTCGATGAGGCTTATATTATCTTTTACCCTTTAAGCAAGGACCATTTTAGAATTTTTTCAAAATTTTCGAAGGGGTACTTTTTGAAAAAAAAATTATATTTTTGCACTTTTATGGCAAAAATCTAAAGAAAGGGTTTTTTTAAATTAATTTTTCTATATGAACCCATTATGATCCCATGATGAAACTTAGTTTTATCTTTAATCCTTTAAAAAAGGATTATTTTAGAATTTTTTCAAAATTTTCGAAGGGGTACTTTTTTGAGAAAAATTACTTTAAATTTTTGATTTTGAAATTAAAAAAATTTTTTTTATTACCGCCCCAGTTGTATTGTATATCATTGGAAAGGGCATCTAAAAAGCTGTAAAATGAGACCTCATTCATCTCTCTATCTCATCTCTAAGAGATTTTATAGCAATTTAAATAGATGTGGTTAGGTCGATTTTTTGCCATTTTTGACAACTTTAACGCGCCATATCTTTTAAACCAGTTGAGATATCAAGTTGAAATTGGGGCTTTTTCTTAGTCTCTATTGACTCTACCTATGACCCAAATTTCATAGAAATCCAAGATGGTGAGGTTCAAAAGTGTATCGATTTGACGTGGAATGACTCGTATATAAATAATTTCTATTTTGTATGCTTCCAGTTTTTAATACGTGTGTATACGTCTAAGTAACAATTTGATTTGGTCAGATATTTCTTAAATTTACAAATATATTTTTCAATAAGATGGGATTATATCAATGACCCTTATTATTAGGACATTGCCTGAGGTGAGAAGCCGAAATAAATATTTATATAACATATTTGCGTTGTTATTATAGACAAGAAAATCCTATAATCCGGTCAAAAAGGTTAAAAGAATATTGCTTCTCTATGAAAAAATAATTTAAAAAACAAAATTTTTTTTTTCTTATAAAAACTTTTTTAAAAAATAATAAACATATTTTTTTATTATATAAAATATATATATATATATATGCACACACCTATATTTTCAACAGAGCGTCATTGTTAGTCAAGAAAGAGAGATAAAAACCGCTTAGTCCGTCGCAGTCCGTCTGAAAATTTAGCGCCCTGCTTCCCATTGCCTTGACAAAACATTTTTCCGCAAACAGCCTCTTTGTAGTATTTTCTACTTGCATCAAGACTATGGCATTATCTAGATCGAAAGAATGATTTGTCATCGTGGCATGAGAGCAAAGGGCTGTGGACGTTTTTTTATTCTTAATATCTCGTCTGTGATCTCCCATCCTATCATAGACTCTCCTAGAAGAATAAAAAAACGTCCACAGCCCTTTGCTCTCATGCCACGATGACAAATCATTCTTTCGATCTAGATAATGCCATAGTCTTGATGCAAGTAGAAAATACTACAAAGAGGCTGTTTGCGGAAAAATGTTTTGTCAAGGCAATGGGAAGCAGGGCGCTAAATTTTCAGACGGACTGCGACGGACTAAGCGGTTTTTATCTCTCTTTCTTGACTAACAATGACGCTCTGTTGAAAATATAGGTGTGTGCATATATATATATATTTTTTATATAATAAAAAAATATGTTTATTATTTTTTAAAAAAGTTTTTATAGAAAAAAAAAAAATTTTGTTTTTTAAATTATTTTTTCATAGAGAAGCAATATTCTTTTAACCTTTTTGACCGGATTATAGGATTTTCTTGTCTATAATAACAACGCAAATATGTTATATAAATATTTATTTCGGCTTCTCACCTCAGGCAATGTCCTAATAATAAGGGTCATTGATATAATCCCATCTTATTGAAAAATATATTTGTAAATTTAAGAAATATCTGACCAAATCAAATTGTTACTTAGACGTATACACACGTATTAAAAACTGGAAGCATACAAAATAGAAATTATTTATATACCAACTAATGTATATAAAAAATATTCCAATATAACAACTCTATATATTAATACTGTGAGATTTTTATATTTTATATAAAATATTTTATTTGTATTTTGTAAACTGTCATCTTTATATATTAATGTATGTCTTTCCAGCTCTAATGGGACTGATGATGGCCTTAGTAGAATAAAGCCGAAACGTATCCAGAATTGAGAGTTTTTATTTAATATAGAGGCTCTAAAATTGGCTGCCAACTCCTCTGTCCTGTATCAACTGATATCTACAGCCACCTTATCTTATATCAACATCCAAAAAAGCATGTTAATATTTGAAGAAACAGAAGAATTAAAAATTTCGGGGGGGGGGGGGGCAATTATACAAAAATTCTTTAAACTTTTAAACCCCTTGATAGATAATCATTCAAGAATTTTAAATCCAAAAAAGCATGTTAATATTTGAAGAAACAGAAGAATTAAAAATTTCGGGGGGGGGGGGGGGGCAATTACACAAAAAATCTTAAAACTTTTAAACCCCTTGATAGATATTCATTCAAGAATTTTAAATCCAAAAAAGCATGTTAATATTTGAAGAAATAGAAGAATTAAAAATTTCGGGGGCGGGGGGCAATTATACAAAAAATCTTTAAACTTTTAAACCCCTTGATAGATATTCATTCAAGAATTTTAAATCCAAAAAAGCATGTTGATATTTGAAGAAATAGAAGAATTAAAAATTTCGGGGGGGGGGGGGCAATTACACAAAAAATATTTAAACTTTTAAACCCCTTGATAGATATTCATTGAAGAATTTTAAATCCAAAAAACCATGTTAATATTTGAAGAAACAGAAGAATTAAAATTTTCGGGGGGAGGGGGCAATTACACAAAAAATCTTTAAACTTTTAAATCCCTTGATAGATATTCATTCAAGAATTTTAAATCCAAAAAAGCATGTTAATATTTGAAGAAACAGAAGAATTAAAAATTTCGGGGGGGGGGGGGGGCAATTACACAAAAAATCTTTAAACTTTTAAACCCCTTGATAGATATTCATTCAAGAATTTTCAATCCAAAAAAGCATGTTTATATTTGAAGATATAGAAGAATTAAAAAATTTGGGGGGGGGGGGGGGGGGGTGGGCTGCCGAATTTAAAAAAACTCTGAAACAACGAATTTAGATTCTTATCAAGGGAAGGCTTTAGGGAAGAAACCAAATTGATATCTCTCCTGGTTAAAAAAAAAATTTGAATTTGCCTCTCCGGCTCCGCCCTCTCTGTATTTCGCCAATCAGCGCTATCCCTGAGGCCTGATTGGTTGTTTCACACATCGGACACACTTTTTAGCGCTTTATTATATAGTATGATATTTAAATCGAATATATGTTCTATATGTCAGAAAAAAAAACTGAATCTAATTAATCTACCTAGATTTGAAAAAATTATAAATATTAAATCTATAGGCATATTATAATTAATTTTATTATTCTCTTTCTTTTTGTTTTTCGTTTTGGTAAGAGCACTTCCAGTACAAATCGGATGACTTGGCTTCATCGGGTCAAGAGTGACATGACTGAGCTTGGCCTGTCGGAGACAACAGCATTGGATAGGGGGGAGTGGAGGGGTAGAATAAGGTCCGCCGACCCCGCACCGCGGGAATAATTAGGCGAGGACAGAAGAAGAAGAAGAAGAAGAAATATATTTAATTAATTTTGAATATCATTAGGGAAAAATGTATCTTTTTATATTTTTTTTTAGCGGAAAAAAAAAACAAAGTATATAATGTGTAGGCCTATTATAAATTTTTTTATTGCGGGCCGCCGGAAGCCGAGTCACTCCGAGAGAAAGAGAGAAATAGAATAGAGAGAAAGAGAGTTAGCCCCTTGCTCTCTCTCTCTCACGTCTCAAATAGGCATACGTATTTAAAAAAAAGTTTTAATAATTATATTTATTTTCCCTGGGGTTAATATCTTGTGATGCACAGCCAGCCTCTGGGTACGTAGATGGCGACCATGAATTACCCGAGCTAAGCCGGCATTTCTTTTTACTTAAGAATCAGAAGGAATTATCTCGGGGCTCTTTTCTTGCCGCACAGTGTTATCAAAAAATACACATTAAAATCACTAATAATATAAAAAAACAAAAAATATCAAAAACAATTAAAATAACTTACAATTAAAATAATATATAAAATCTATCTCATAAATCAGAAGAAAATTCTACAATTATTATAGAAGAAAAGAAGAAAGAAGAAATTAACACAAATAGGAAAAAAAAAAAACTAAACTAAACTATAAAACACAACAATAGTCTGAGAGCTGACATCCTATTCGCCGAGTCTGTCTTCCTACACCGAGTTTTGACTTCCTATAAAAACGACATTTCGGTCTACGAGATAGCTGCCTTCTTCAAGACACACTCCAAAAGCCACCGAAGTCATCGATCCAGACAACCAAAACATCGTATATCTCTATCAGTAAGCTCACAATCAACCGATTTTCTTGCCAGATAGCATTTTTTTTTTTTTAAATAAATAAATTGAACAATAAAGTTTTGAAACAAATATAAAATTAGATTTAACTTTAAAAAATTAAAAACTATAATTAATTAGACCTAGCAATAATAATTTAATATTTTAAAGTAATTTCAGAGACTTTTCCATGGGCGTAACTAGAGGATCTGGCTGGGGGGGGCCATGGGACCCCTTCGAAAATTTCGAAAAAATTCTAAAATGGTCCTTGCCTTAAGCTTAAAAGAGAATATAAGCCTCATCGAGGGATCATGATGGGATCATAGAAAAATTATTTAAAACAACCCTTGGGTTAGTTTTTTGTCATAATTGGGAAAAATTACACAGGCTAACAGTGATTTTGGTACCGGGACTAGTTTGAGCTATTCTCGTCGCTATATGCGTCGTCCTTTTTCTAAAAATTGCGGTCAGTTTTGTTCGAATATCTCTAGTTTTAGAGATATAGAGAATATAACGTTTTAATAGAAATTCTGCTCTAAAGCGGCTCTTATTTTGAGTTTTCTAGAGTTTTTTATGGTGTTTTCTCTTAAAGATATACAGGTAGCTAAGATACATAGAAAATCTTGAGATTCTGCCCAATCAGAAGTGGTTTAGTGGTGCAAAACACTGCTAAAAGTTGAAAAAAATTCAATTTTTCCAGCCATCATTCATTCGTGCAAATCGGTTAATTATTAACGAAATTATAAACAAAATAGTTAATCTACAAGTCAAAGATAAGAAAGTTTTATGATTAAGATGTTGTTTTGCTTAGAAGAATTCTTGGGTGTAGTGATAGCGCTGAAATAACAAGTTTATAATTTCTTTAATAATTAACCGATTTGCACAAATGAATGATTTCTGGACAACTAAAGAGTTACAGAATATCGTACATACATGTTTTTTGCATTTAGGGATGTTAAAAAATTTTTAGGGTTGTCTAAAGTTAAGAAAAACTGGAAAAATTGAATTTTTTCCAACTTTTAGCAGTGTTTTGCACCACTAAATCACTTCTGATTGGGCAGAATCTCTTGATTTTCTATATATCTTAGCTACCTGTATATCTTTAAGAGAAAACACCATAAAAAAACTCTAGAAAACTCAAAATAAGATCCGCTTTAAAGCAAAATTTCAATTAAAACGTTATATTCTCTATATCTCTAAAACTAGAGATATTCGAACAAAACTGACCGCATTTTTAGAAAAAGGACGACGCATATAGCGACGAGAATAGCTCAAACTAGTCCCGGTACCAAAATCACTGTTAGCCTGTGTAATTTTTCCCAATTATGACAAAAAACTAACCCAAGGGTTGTTTTAAATAATTTTTCTATGATCCCATCATGATCCCTCGATGAGGCTTATATTATCTTTTAAGCTTTAGGCAAGGACCATTTTAGAATTTTTTCGAAATTTTCGAAGGGGTACTTTTTGAGAAAAATTAATTTAAATTTTTGATTTTGAAATTAAATTTTTTTTTTATTACCACCCCAGGTGTGTTGTATATCATTGGAAAGGGTGTCTAAAAAGCTCTAAAATGACACCTCATTCTTCTCTTTATCTCATCTCTAAGATATTTTAGAGCAATTTAAATAGATGTGGTTAGGTCGAATTTTTGCCATTTTTGACAAATTTAACGCGCCATATCTTTTAAACGAGTTGAGATATCAAGTTGAAATTGAGGCTTTTTCTTAGTCTCTATTGACTCTACCTATGACCCAAATTTCATACAAATCTGAGATGGTGAGGTTAAAAAGTGTATCGATTTGACGTGGAAAAAAAAGAATGACCACTCGGGCCTGGAAAGCCCCATATTTTCTCAATTTTTCTTGGAGCAAAGTGCTTTCTGGGGGGGGGGCCACGAGCCTTCTGGGGGGGCCAGGCCCCCCCCGGGACCCCTCTAGTTACGCCCATGGACTTTTCTATCCCAAAAGGGGAATTTCAAAGGCTAGTTGTTCATTAATCAATAATCATAATGCAACGGAACACGGCTTGAGGAATTCAGTAAATTCTTTCGAAAATTTAATTATTTTTTTTTTTTAAACATCCCAATTTAAGACCAAAGTCAATGAGATCAAGAGTCGCGGGAGCGACTCGTCGCCGAGCAAGTAAAAAGCAAAAGAAAGCAAAGAAACTCTTAATACTACCATTTAGTTGATATTGCAATAGATGCCAATGGCCCATTGCATTTAGATGGACGAGTCGTCCCTAGACTATATTATCAAGAATTCTTTTAAATCCTTAATAAAAGATATGGACTTGAAAAAATTTTTTTGAGAAACCTTTCTCTTTCTGGGCGAATATCTCAAAAAGGTTTTAAGATATCGGAGCCAAATTTTTTTTATATTAAACTAGAATAAATAAGGATTATTTTGAGCACAAATTCAAAAAAAAATTCCAGTCCCAAAAAGAATGGCAGAGGCTCAAAGTTGAGATTTTGCCAATTTTGGAAGGTCAAAAGTTAGTCTTCTTAGTAGTTATAATTCAAAACATCATTTGTATGATCTTCTAAACAGTTAATTAAGTCTGGGTGTTCTAGCTGTGGAAACAGAATTAACGAGGAAAGCTGATTTGGAATCTATAATTGACAATTTTCCATCACTCAAGAGAGGAGGGTAATTTTATTAAAACTGAAAAAAAGAGGTATTAAGTATTATTATTTATATTATTACTGTTTAGGTAGGGTTACCATAAGTCCGGATTTGGAACACGTGTCCGGTTTGGCGTCCGGATCTGAGAAATGTCCCGATTTTACAAATATGAACTGAAAACGTGGCCAAATTGGGGAATTTTACCCCGCACCTTTGGTGCCCCATAATATTTATTCTTTAATTTAAAAAGCTTATAAATCAAGCCATAGGCGTAGCCAGAAATTTTCGATGGGGGGGTTCAGGATGATTTTTCCCCCTTCCCCTCCTACCCCCCGACTAATAGGGCAGTATAGGGCGTCTAATGAAATATATGGCTAGCCAATCCGCCCTCCTGGACCCCCTTCGGATTGGCTCGGGCCCGCCCTTTCTTAATTAAGTGCCCTAATTTTTCATTCATCTCGTTTCAGGCAATAAAAAATGCAACCGTGACATCTTAAAGAATTTTATATATTATATATATCCCTAAAATAGCAGAGTTTCTGCCTGGTTCGTTTCTCTTGATCCGAGTTCTATCTCACAAGTTGTCATATCTCTTTAAAGAAAAAAAAAAAAAAAAAAAAATTAATTATATAATAATTTTTATTATTTTTCATTTGAGGGATTTAATCAATTTTAGCTGACTTTAATTTTTTATAAAGCAAGACAAAAATCAATTCTTTTCAATGGGAAAATTCTGAATATTCTTGAATTTTTTGCGTTTCCTTTAATAAAATTATTTTATTTTATTTTTTTTTTAAACTAGAGAAAATTATTATATTTTTTTACTTTCTCTTACCCTATATATGAAATATATAGAGAGAGAAAGTATTGTTTGTATTATAGAGCTTAAATATCTAGTCATGGCTTGGGTCCAATGGGGGGGGGGGGTTTGAACCCCCAAATCCCCTCGTGGCTACGCCTATGAATCAAGCTAAGTTTGATATTTTTCGTCTCACAATGTCAGGATAGCTAAAAACGCAGATTTCAGTGCCAAATTTTTAAAAATTTAAAAAAAAAGACCACCCGGAAGTCGTCTGTCCGAATCTGGCCTCAATAAATTTGGTAACCTTATGTTTAGGGAATTTTGACAAATTTTTAAATAACTTTTTTATTTACCTGGTAAATAAATATTATAAGCTATGTAAAACTATTTAAAAAATTGTGTCAAAAGCTGTGTAAAAAATTGTTGGTCTGAAGGCCACTATAGCCTTTTATAAACTAGAAAAAAACTTTTTGGTTGGGGGGAGCATATTATTATGTAGCCCCGGGGCCCGTCAAGTCTGTCTGCGGCCCTGACTGTGATGATGAGCCAGACCGGCACTCGAAACGTTGACAGTAGATAGTTTTTTATTTTTTTATCTCTGTATGCCAATACATTCTCACAACTCTATTTATTCATTTATGGTACTGTAATATTAGTCCAAATAAAAGATTCAATTTGGTTATATACAATAACTTAATAAGAAATTAACTATATCCTTGGACAGTGGGCCAGGTTTTGAATAGCGGGGGTGTTGTAAATCTCACAAGAGGAGTGCATAGCCTTGATAACACCGATTTGAACGAAAAATTGTTTATGTGTAATACTTGATGAAAAACCAATTCTGTTAAAGCGAGAAAACGCGCTTCTCAACGGTTCGTCTAAAAAAAAAATGTTAAAGATTTTGCCTGCATGCCTGAAGCCGTTACTAACAATAACACTTAGAAAGGTCGCGATGGCTAGATCGGTAGGGTGCATTCTTACATTCTACAAAGAATGTAAACAAAAAATCCAAGTTCGAATCTCTCCTTGTGCAACTATTTATAATAATATTTGTTTTAAACAGTTGGGTCGTTCATTTTCCGAACTTTGAACATGTTACGACAATATTTTTTTACGTGTTCAATTAATATGTAGTAATGTATTTCTAGTATAATATTAAATATTTCCTTATATTATATTTTTGACAGAAAGCATTCGAATTTTCTTTAAATATATGGAACATGTTGAAAATTAAATGGCATTAATTAAAAAAAAAACTTTTTATTTATTTATTAATATTATCAACCAAAAAAAATAAATAAATTACACAAAAAAAAAAAAAAAAAAAAATAGTTGCACAAGGAGAGATTCGAACTCGGGATTTTTTGTTTACAGAGAATGCGCCCTACCGATCTAGCCATCGCGACCTTTGTAAATGTTATTGTTAGTAACGGCTTAAGGCATGCAGGCAAAATCTTTAACATTTTTTTTTAGACGAACCGTTGAGAAGCGCGTTTTCTCGCTTTAACAGAATTCGTTTTTCATCAAGTACTACACATAAAAAATCGGTGTTATCAAGGCTATGCACTCCCCTTGTCAGTCAAATAAAGTTTCACCCTCGGGGCAAAAGGTTTGGTGAATCTGTATTAATAAAATAGCAGAACACAACAGTAACCATTTCCTTACTTGAAATGTAAATTTTTAAAAGTGAAATGTGTTTCCACTATTCCAGTTGTTTTCACTCTTGTGCGTAGAACATCTTGTTGAGTTGGAACATATGAACCAAGAGAGATTCTATCCAAAGCATTTAAATAATAGGCTGCAGAATCATTAAGTTGATATTCACGAGATCTTGAGAAACAAAGTTGAACTCCAGCATCCTGCCATAAACGTTTCATCAGAAGAACTAATTCAGATGTTAATTCACCTTCTTCAGCGGCGCTTGCCAGAGTGAAAAATTGTCTGGCTGAATCCTGAAACGAATATTTTCTTATATAAGAAATTGATACAATATAATTAAATTAGTTTAATAATAGAACAATTTAAAATTTAATGTGACAGGTTCGCTTTTTAATTCAATTGAAGTCTATTTTTTTCGTCCAGTGAGTGTACTTGTGTTTTTTCTTTGGTGACGTTTTTATTCATAACTAGTCGCAAAGCCCGCCTTCGGCGGGCTTTCCGCCTAGCCAGGGGGCTACGCCCCCTGGGCCCCTTGCTCGCCTTCGGCGAGCAAGTTTATTCCCAATTTGGGATATTTCTTGTTGCAATGCAAGTGTTAAGATGTTAAGGAAGGATCTTATATTCAAGCGAGGCGAGGGTACCGATTGGGAACAGCACAAAAGGGTCTGTTTATGACTGTTTAAAGGGTCAGTCACCTGCTTCCTCTCTTCGTTATTCAACTGCTGCGTAGCCCCCACCCCCAGCCCATAGTCAGGTAGGAAGCTGGTTCACACAGCATAAAGGACGCTCTCTAATTTCTAGCCAACTTGTTGATTTTGTGTTCCCATATTGAAAAAATTTGATTATAATTAATTTTCCAAAACATTTAAGAGATTCAAATTATTACTACGTTACTCCCAGAGCCATGTATTATAGGTGTACTTAATTTCAAATGGATTCATTGAAAATTGTGGATTTCTATAGAACATATACATACATATTTACATACCATCAAGAGAAAAGATATTGGACAATATGGCGGCTACCTGGCTTTTGAGCCTTACGCATAGGCAACCATTTACACAAGTCTGTATATTTAGTTGCTTCAAAATGGACAAATCCCCTTCAGTCTTCTCTTAACAAAAAAAAATTGTAACAAAAGCCTGGTCAGGACAAGGGACTTGCCCTTTCTTTTGTTCTTAATACAAAAGATAGAAACCCTTTTAAAATAAAATTTTTACGTGACAACGTCTTACAAATCATGTGTCTATAGTGGTTTTAAATTAATTTTTGATTAAATGTAATATTTTATTCTTGTAATTTGTGCAAAATTATCTGGTTTTAAAATTTGAACCAAATTTCTACTGCGATTTTTAATAAAATTATAAGCTATTTTAAGTAGGAATTTTTTACATTTTGTGAAATGTTAATTTCTATTTGTTTAACATTTTGCACGCATTTTACAAGTAAAATATTTTTTTTTAAATCTCTTAGAAGAATTGCTTTAATTTTTTCATAAGAGTAGTGCGCTCTTATGTTCAACATTTCAATATAGGCGCTCTTTATTTTATTCAAAGCGTTTCAGACAATTACTGAATATGGTTTATTAAAAATTACCACTCTCTTATCTAAAAGGAATCTTTTTCTATACATATACACACATACACACATATAAGTGAGTGCCCGTCTTATTGGGAATTATACACATAGTGCAAGTGCACATGTGATCAAACCGGGATTTGTCAATAATAAAATTTTTTCGCTTCATACAAAATTATATGACTTCTGTGCCCAAGCTCAGAGATAAATTTTATCTCTGAATAAATAATATGAATGAATATATTCATTCATATTATTTATTAACATATTAGGAAAGTAAGTTTTATCAAAAATATATTAATAAGATACTAGTCTCGCCTAACAGGGGGGCTTGTTTCTTCTAACCCCTCCTCCCCTTGATTTCTTTTTTTCTACTTTTGCTAAATAATTTCATCTTTGAAAAAACATAACAATTTTATTTTTTAGTTTAATAATTTAATTTATTTAAATTTAAAAACTTTGCGATAGACACAACTCTTTTTTGGATTAATATAATTATTTTCATTTTATTTACATGTATTTTTTTTATTTTGATACAAGAAAAACAACTATTGCTAATAAAAATCTTTTTTTTCTTTTTTTTTTTTATTTATTTATTTAAGATATTTTTTGGCATCTAAGGTCATTTCGACCCCGTTCTTATTTATTTCAAATGATTGGTAGCCAATTCAAATGAAACTTGAATTGAAATGAGAAGAGACTTGGCAACTATGGAGACAAAATGGCAACACTGTATTACAAAGACATATGGAGAAAGAAATTTGAACAAAAAAACCTTTCTGGGTTCAAAAAATGTATTTGTAACGAATAAAATTTTATTAAAAATTCACTTAGGAATTTGATTCAAAGATTAAAATCAGATGATTTTTTCCAATTAACAAAGATAAAATGTTAAAATTAATCAAAAACTATTAATTTTTTATAAAAAATTTTAATAAATCATTAAATGCATTTTTTCTCTTTTGTTATTTAAAACAGAAAAGAAAAGGTTGTTTATACCTTCTTTTTAAATAAAATGGTTCGAGTCAAAAAGAAACCCTAGAAAGGTCCCTTGCCCTCTTCTTTTGTGTTTTAAATAACAAAAGAGAAAAAATGCATTTAATGATTTATTAAAAATTTTTATAAAAAATAAATAGTTTTTGATTAATTTTAACATTTTATCTTTGTTAATTGGAAAAAATCATCTGATTTTAATCTTTGAATCAAATTCCTAAGTGAATTTTTAATAAAATTTTATTCGTTACAAATACATTTTTTGAAAGCAAAAAGGTTTTTTTGCTCAAATTTCCTTCTCCATATGTCTTTGTAATACAGTGTTGCCATTTTTTCTCCATAGTTGCCAAGTCTCTTCTCATTTCAATTCAAGTTTCATTTGAATTGGCTACCAATCATTTGAAATAAATAAGAACGGAGTCTAAATGGCCTCCGATACCGAAAAAGGCCTTAAATTAAATAAAAAATAAAGGGTCGGACTAAGCCGAGCTCAGAACTTTGCCCGCCCATTATTCAAAGAAATAACGCAACGCGTTTGTTTATTTGTTTTGATTTTGCTCTGTTGCTATGCACAATTTTTGAATTTAAATGATTTTTTAACAAATTTCTGACAAATTAGGATACAAATATTATATATCATTTTACTCGGGAGGAAGTCTAGTTTCTGAATATATAAAAAAATTATAGGTTATGAAAGAAAAAAATATTGGCCCCCCCTCTAGAGCGCCCCCTAATGGCCCGATGTTTACCAAAAGCTTTTCAGTTCTTGACCTTTACCTCTATTTTATGTGTGCAAAATTTCAAAACAATTGGGTGAATAGTTTTTGAGTTTTCGTTGACGAAAAAAAAAACTACTTAAATGGATTCAGGGGACCTCAAAACGCATTTTGCCAGCTTCAGAAAAATTTCGATTTTCTATTTAATTAATTTCGTTTAATATAAAATCGAGTGAAAAACAGATTTTAGTGGTGGAGGGGAGTAGGACCGAAGGAATTTTCTGAAGTCTGGAATATAATTTTTCAATCATTTACACCATGGAGAAGTCTAATTTTAAATTTTATTAAAATCGAGTGGAAAATAAATTGTAAGGGGGGGGGGGGGGGGCGATAGAATTTGTTGAGGTCTTAAATACCATTTTTTTATTAGTTACTCCCTAATGAAGCCTAATTTTAAATTTTATTAAAATCAATTGAAAAATAAAAGAAAATAATTTTAGGGGGGGGGGAGTCAAAAAAACTTTTTGAAACGTAGACTTTTATGAGGAGGAAGATTTTTTATATTCCATTTGAAAGATTTGCTAATGTATGCTTTCCTTTGGAACATTAGTGAGCCCCAGATAAGGGGGGGGGGGGTCCCTACCCCTAATTTGACATAACTTAAAAGAATTAATAATATGTTAATTAAATGTATATTTTTATTTAAGCTTCAATTCTAATTTTATCACTAATTAATTTCTTCACAGATTAAAACAAAAATTTCTTAACTAAATTATATAAAAATATGAGAAACGTTTTAATTTAATTTTATTAATAATATAAAAATATTTTAGAATTTATAAATATTTTTAAAATAAATAAATAATCTTTTTTAATGAAACAGAAGGGGCGAAGCTACTTTTAACGCAACTCATCCGACGGCCCAAAGGGTATTAAGAACAAAAGAAAGGGCAGGTCCCTTGTCCTGGCCAGGCTTTTGTTACAATTTTTTTTTGTTAAGAGAAGACTGAAGGGGATTTGTCCATTTTGAAGCAACTAAATATACAGACTTGTGTAAATGGTTGCCTATGCGTAAGGCTCAAAAGCCAGGTAGCCGCCATATTGTCCAATATCTTTTCTCTTGATGGTACAGTCAGCGCCAAAAGTGCCTGATTTCGATGCCTTGAGCTTAGGCAACCAATATGCAGAGCCGTCGGATGAGTTGCGTTAAAAGTAGCTTCGCCCCTTCTGTTTCATTAAAAAAGATTATTTATTTATTTTAAAAATATTTATGAATTCTAAAATATTTTTATATTATTAATAAAATTAAATTAAAACTTTTTTCTCATATT
>JAKCPI010006528.1:0-20654 GCA_023213315.1 Euborellia annulipes | reverse complement strand
AAGAAAAGAATTTAAAAACTGAAGATCAAATATTATATGTATATATATATATATATGAAACAATTTTTTACCATCTGTTGGCTAATTGAGGTGATTGAGAGTATCTTTAAAGGGATCTTCTGAAATTGAGGCCCTGATGATGTCGGATAGGACGAAACTTAGATTGCGCATCGAGTTGGCCAATAAATTTTTAATAAATAATAAGAGAAATTTTATTTTTTCCTTATTTATAAGTTGGAAAATCCATCTACCAAAACCTGGAATCTGTGTGAAGCTTAAATTAATTCACCTGGTTTGAGATCCTATGTAATTAAACAATGAACAGACAATTACTACCATCACGATGTCACCTTTATGTATTCTTTTCATTTGTGTATTCCATGAATATAAACAAATCTTCAAGCAGGCACTGGATTGGAATAATAATTTTTTATTTTTTTTTTTATTTTTTTTTAGAAAAAACATTCACACTTTTTTCTCATTCACACTCACACACACATTCACACTGTCTTTTCGGCAACTCAGGCCATATAAGACATTTACGATAACCGTTATTGATTTAATATACATATATATGGGGTCCAGGCATTCTTATTTAAGCCATTTGGTATCCAAATGGCCTAAATAAAATCATCGGACTGCCTGGGGTCCGAACCCGCGACGCTTGGTATACGAGGTTAGCACGCTAACCTCTACACCAAGCCCCGAGGACTATGGAAAAATAATAATTTTCTTTTCATAATTGTAAGAAGCAAAGGCGAGGGTCCGCCGCAGGCGGGCCCGAGCCAGCTGGAGGGGGGGTCCAGGGGGCGAAGCCGAAGGCGGGCGACGCCGCTAGTAATATTAAAATAGGCCTAAATAAAAAAAATCATTTTTTTTTGTCCTTTGTTAAATCTCTGACCTGATAAGGCGAGAAAAGAAAAGTTAAAACAGAAAATGCTCCAAGTTGAGTTAAGGCGTCACTTAAAAATAATTATCCCTGGTGGTGTGAGTGTAATTAAAACTTTGTGATTAAATCCTTTTGTTTGAAATGTTTCTATTGTAACTTAAAAAAAAAAAAGAAAACGTTTTATTTCTCAATGAGTTCGTCAAATTATTAATTTATAATACATAATAATTATTTGAACGTAGTTTACTGATGTACTTTTTTTAAAGTTTTTTTTTTTCGAATTTCTCAAAACTTGCTCCAACGATTTTGATTAAAATTCGGAAAATCAATTCTTTTTTAGATGCTCTTTGAAACATTGGCGGATTAAAGGGGGCGGTGGGGGGCGATCCCCCCCCCCCCCGAGAAGAAATTCACAATATTATAAAAACTAGTAATCTAAAGAAATTATGATTTCCGCTCTTTAATTTCAATTGAATTTGTTACCAATCTATTTAAATAAATAGGAAAGGGGTCCAAATGGCCATAGATGCCCTCAAAGTCCTTAAATAAAAAAAAAAATAAAAAAAAAAACCGCCCCCCGACAAAATTGCATTAATCCGCCACTGCTTTGAAATGTACGATGGCAGGTCAATGAAGTTCTTGACTTTTTGAATTTCCCGCCTCTTAACTGAAATGGCAACACTGCTCCTGTCAGCTGACTCCTGTCGAAATATGAACCCTCTGGGTCTTTTCTCTTTTTGACATCCATTAATAGCAGACTACCTCGTGATTTGAGACCACAAACGCAATCGCAAAGAGTGTTTGGCGTTCGTTGTTTTACAGCAATATGAATGAGTTTTTGTGCCTTTTCGTAACCGTGAATGAAACGTGGATCCACCACAACACACCAGAGACCAAACAGCAGTCAAAACAGTGGGTTTTTCGGGGTAAATCGGTGCCAAGGTGCGTTTGTCAGACAATAAAGTCATGGCGACCATTTTTTGGAATGCACGCGGTATAATCCACATTAACTACCTTCAAAAAGGTTAAACAATCATTGGGGAATATTATACCAACTTGATGGATCGATTTAAAAAAAAATGGACGGCAAAAAAAAATTTTTTTCTATCAGGACAATGCACACATGTGCAGTTTCCATGCCAAAAATCCATGAATTGGGATACGAATTGCTCCCTCGTCCGGCTTATTCTCCGGATTTAGCCCCGAGTGACTATTTCTTGTTTCCAAACCTGGAAAAATAAGATTTGACTCCAACCATGATTTTGATGCCCTCGACAAATCTTATTTTTTGGAAGGAATAAAAAAATTGGACAAAGTGTCTAGAGCTCTATGGAGACTACGTTGAAAAATAAAATAATTTTTTATCCAAAAACCTGTCACGGACCTGCCCTAGTTATAATAATAAAAAAGAAAAGACAGACAGACGGACGGTTGTTAGCTAATTATATCCATCGAGCTATTTATTTTTTTCAAACAACTTTTGTTTAAAATATATTTCTTGGTCAAGATAAAAAAACAAACAGAGGTATAAGTCTAGATTAAAAAATTGTGTTTTAGATGACTCTTAGTTTATAATCCTCAGGATAAAGTCTTTATTAATTTGTTTGTTAAATTCACCTGTCCTCGAATATATTCTCATTTTTCCGTGAAATCTTATGAAGCACACTTTACTCTTGTACTTTATAGGAAAGATAGAAGCCATGATAAAAAAAATATAAATATTTTCCCATGTTCATATATTTTATATATTGAATTCAAATGTACCGTACTGTCGGAAACTACAATTCTGGTGTGACAAGCACAGAACACAACTTTCGATTGCCGAAGGGTGCTGTGCGACCAGTCACACCAGATTTTTTCAAGCCCTCACACACACCCCAGTTGAGTGCAACTCAATATCCATATCGTACATAAAAATAAAAATGTTGGATAACATAAAAGTAAAAAAGAATTAAAACTTTTGTGACATGTTATATTTATATAAAAAAAAAAAAAAAAAAACTAAATAAAACTGAATAGAGACACCCCAGAGTTAGCGATAGAGAGAGAGAGAGAGAGGGGTTGTGTGAATTTTTTATCTTCTTGCCTTCGAATTAATTATTCATAAACAAAACATTTTCACTTTTTCTTCTCTGGCAATATTTTAAGCTGAGTTGTTTTTTTTTTTTTTGTTGTTTTTGTTTTTATTCTTCTAAAGAAGCAAACATTCTCTCTTATTGATGATTCCCTTTTTTTTTGGGTTTGTAAATTAATAAAAAATTAAGTTTTAATTTCATTCTTTGTAGTGGTGGAAAAGCCATTCACGAAATATGGTCCCTTCCATTTTAGGGTATAAAATGGTGAAATTTCGAAGAATTTAAGAATTTAAATAAGTTAAATTACATTATGACGTAATAAACAAAAAAAGATAATTTTTTTCCTAATTGATTTCATTATTACTAATTAATGTATTAATATATTTGGGTCTCCACTAAAGATAAATGTGGCTATTGTGGAGAGATCCAATATTTCAATCCAGGGCTTGCTTGAGGATTTGTTTACATTAAATAAATATTTTTATTTAATGAAAGATCCCTCACGCCCAGGATTTGAACACGGATCTCCTTTGTAGAAGCCGACATCCTAGCTCACTACACCATCGGGCACTCAAAAAAAAAAAAAAAAAATTTAATTATATAACAATTTTTATAATTTTTAATTTGAGAGATTAATTTAATTATTTTATTACTGCAATTAATTAATTGACTTTGATCTTCCATAGAATACAAAAATGCAAAGAATACTGTTTTCTCATTGGTACATTTCCATCGTAACTTCAACAATTAATAAAAGTCAAAAAATTACAGAAATTTCGGAAATAAAATAATTCCCCCTTTTTTTTTTTTTTTTTTTTTTCTTTTTTTTTTTCTTTATTTTTTTTTCCCTTCCACTTTCTTTTTTTAAATATAATTTCATTTTTATTTTATTTAAATTTAAAATAAATATAAAAAAATGCAGACCACCTTTCCATTACCGAAGGAAGAGAAAGTTGTGTGCTGTGCCCCAGTCACCCCAGATTTCTTTCTATAATCTCTAGAAGACCCTCCTTAATTTTTTTTTTCGAAATTACGGGAAGTTGCTCATAACCTAGCAAAAGATTAGGATCAGCAGTCATCCAAATCACTGTGGTTAAGCAATGTTAAGTACGGAGAAACCTAGGATGGGTGACTCCGAGGAATCAACGTGTTGAACAACCCCCACCCATTAACCATCATTATTTATATATAATTAATAAAAAATATACAAATAGAACCCTATATGGCCTCAGCAGCCAAGAAGACAAATAAATACAAACACTTTTTATGTATAGAGATTTAATTTTGGAGGAGGTGTGAATTAAAAAAAAAAAACGTGACGTCATTATACGTACCTAGATATGCTAGTTATGAAACAAATAAAAAAAAAAAACAATACAAATTTCCTCTCATACTTCAATTTTTCAATAAAAAAAAAAACGTCCAGTAAAAAAAATGGCATGTTTGACAGTTGATTAAACAGTCCGTTCGTCAGATGGGTTTGTTCGTCCTCATTAGCATATTTTTTTTTTCCTTTTCTCTGCAAAAACGAGACTGGGCATTAATAATTTTTTTTTTTTTTTGCCTACTGACTAACAAATACCCTTATTGGAACACACACACACACACACACACACACGCAAAATACTATAAATCTTTTAAATGAACATATTTTATTTTGCTATTAGAGAATGGCTTTGCACTTTTTGTACCGAATAAAAAAAATCTGGTGTGATGGTCGAACAGCACACAACTTTCTCTTACCTTCTGTAATTGGAAGTTGTGTTCTGTGATTGCCACACCAGATTTTTCTGTCGTTCAAGATGTAAAATTTATTAAGTATTTTGATACCATGGCCTCCTATCAAGTACAAGAGTAAAGTGTACTTTATAAGATTTCATTGGCAAAATGGGAATATATATTTTAAAGAGAATCTAAAAAATAATTGATTTTTGAATTTTAAACAAAATCGTTGAAGCGAATTTAGAGAAAATCGAAAAAAACTGAAAAACTACATCAGTAAAGTACTAGTACTCTTTGGCTGATTTTGTTCAAAAGCTTCATGACACGTCCCAGTAGGGTGCCTAACTTAAATATAAAATTTCAATTTACTAGCACCTTTCGAGAATATGATAGTGTCTAGTTTTCTATGATAAATGAGTGCAAGTGCACAGTACTTGAGAACGGCTGCTGAATAAGCAGTCGAAACGTTATTTAGACAACGCCACAATTAAGTAGCTTTAGTCTTAAGCAGGGCCGGAACTACGAGATTTTTTAAGGGGGGCAAATTTTAATTTTCTGCCCCCTCTTTAAAATTTTCTATACAAAATTCATATTATTTTATCTTTTTTTTTAATAAATCTTCCTTTATTTGCCGCCCGGGGCAGACGGACCCACTGCCCCCCCCCCTAGCCCCTGGCCTTAAGTATATGGTATAGTATATGGATTATGGTAAACTATTTTTAAATTTGAAAAGGTAAAATAAAATCATCTGAACCAGATTACCTTTCGGTCATTAAAATTCCCAGCTAGCAGAACCTCGTCAAAATGACGTCCGAAATTGGTCATAACTGGTCAAAAGACGTCAAATGACTAATTAAAACCTAAAATAAAACGTCTTTTTTGTAACGTCTTTAAAACGTGCAAAATATCACATTATAAAGACGTACCGATCAGGTACCGATCACGACACTTATTATTACTTTCTCTTACCTCCATATATTTGTTTTAATACGCATGCGCACACATTTCGCGCATGCACATGCATTTCGCGCATGCGCAACTGTTAGCACACACAAAGGATCGTGCCGGTTCAGTTAGTGACAGTCTATTATCTATGGTGGCAGTTAATGAAGTCATGTCTTTTATTGCTGTTGAATTTATAAATAATGACGATCCTGTAATGGCTATAGTCTGTAACATTGTCTTTTATATAATAGTGTATAGAAAATCGCGTTTTTACAAAAGTATTAAAATAAAATATCGATATAGGTACTAATTAAAATTAAAAATTGAATAATTAAATCTCTCAATTATTATTTTATAATTAGTCATATATATATTAAATTTCAACTTTCCTATTTTTGTCATTTATATGGATAGAGAAGAGATGTATTTAATTGCTAAAATAATGTGTTTTAAAATTATATTAATATAATTTAATTTTATATGTGAGTTTGTTTCTCATTTTTTTTATCCATCAGGTTATAAAAAGGGCAAAAAAAAGTCACGGAATCACGTTTTTTTGACGTTTTAAAATATCGTCATCGGTCTGTGACATTAGTCCGTGATTTTTAGGTCATTTTGTCGTCAAACATAACGTCATTTCTGGTCAGTCTATGACCAGTTTCCGACGTCATTTTGACGAGTCTCTGCTAGCTGGGAATTATTTCACTATGCCATATACTCTAGCTACCAGGTGGGGACTTAATTGTGGCGCTCACTGACAGAAGTTCTATTTATATAATTAATAGGAGAATTAAATCCAAGTATGATAACACAAGGTTTTTTGTTTCAATGATTTATTTATTTAACATTAACACTTTATACGCATTTCCGTGTCATCAATGAATTCAGTATGTTAACTCACTTCTGATGATGACACTTGTGTCGAAATGCGTATAAAGTGTTAATGTTAAATAAATAAAATCATTGAAACAAAAAAACCTTGTGTACTTAAATTTAATTTTACTATTAAAGCATAATGTTTCAACTAGAGCCAACGGTTACCAGTTTAAAAATCAATACTAGCTCTTTTCTTTCTTGAGAAATTTTGTTCACAGACAGACCACTTTTTTTGTACTTAGGGAATTCAATATGAATTCAATACTTTCTCTTACCTATATATCGACGCTCTCCGTAGAAAACTGTCTAACTCCACTTTTTTCGAAAATCATTTTTTTGTATTTTTTGTTGAAAGATATCATTCTCCTTATGCCCTGAACGGGGTAAGAGCGTAATTCAAATTTTTCAGTTCGAAAAGTGTTTAACAATGACAATGAAATGTTTTTTCACCTCTTCTGAAAAATAAACAAAATTGGAGTTAGGCACTTTGCTAATTAGAACGTCGATATATAAATACAAATAAAATATAAGAGGAAGTAAAAGAGAGATTATTAATTTTTAAAGACTTTTCACTCACCCGCTTCAAAAATAATTCTTTTATCTTAATAGACCAGCTCATTGTTTACAGATTATAAGTTAAGTCATCATACATGATCCAGTAAATGAACAACTTAAATATTTACATGACACAACACACACTACACGCATATCTTGTTAAGTTTATTCAACTTTCACTCAAGCCAACAAACAAAGTTTCAACAACATAAAGTTTGTTAAAGAACCAACTTGAAAATTTTACTAACCGCAGCGCAACAAACAAAGATTTATTTATTTATTTGTTTAATATGAAATAGTAGTATTTTTCATTTCTATCTTTATTTAGTTTCTAATTCGAAATATCTTTAAGAACAAATTTTTTTTATCAATGAAGGATGCAAAATTTTAGGGATTTTTTAGTGATAAATTTGGCAACAACAATATGGCTGCCTAACCTTACCTGAACCTAACCTTTCTCTTTTTTCGTTGTTGACATTTCAAAGTTGTCGAGATTCATTTTGTTTTTAATCAAAATACACAAAAATAATTATAATTATTACTAGGCCTATCAATTATAACTATCTTTATTTTTAGTTTTTATTATATTTTCAGATCATTATTATTAATATATTATGTAACACTTGAAATCTTTTTCTCAATGTCCTGCAAAAGTTGACGTTATTCAGAAGAGGAGAAATTGCTCTTAACAAGTGAATAAAGGGGATTAAAGATTCAACGCTACTTGCCATTGTAAAGAATTCTTTGTTTTAAAATTAAAATAAAATAATAAACAATTGTTTTAATATTATAGTTGTGGCTGTTGAGTTGCATCAAAAGCACACACTGGCAGCCAAATTTTTTTTTGTTTATTGGGCCGACGTTTCGATCTCAATAGAGGCAATCTTCAGGGACAATAGTCAAGAAAATATATATAATTTGCATTAGTCAGCTATAATATAAATGGTGCCCCACCAAAATATTGTATATCGTAGGCCAATGAATATAATTACCATTTATATGCCAAAAAAAAGAATACAAAATAAACACGCCTTCCTCTCTTTAATCGAAATGAGTTACGTCGTTATTTCAAGACCTGAGTGACAGGCAAGTGTCCCTCTAGCCCTTTCTTGTGTTTGTTTTCTTTCTCTCTCTCTCGATAGCCTCTTTTGTTTTCTCAAACAACCAATTTGTCCTTTATTTCTAATCTTCTCTTCTATGTATTGCAATAACATAATTTAAATTAATGTGAGCGCATCTATGACTGCCAAAAATCTGGCAGGTCTTCCTCGTACTTTCAGCAGCCTTGTCACTCGTCTGTCGAGATATTTTTTGTTTCTGCCAAATGACCAATGGCACAGTGAGGGACAATATTAAGTCCCGCCCATGCGTTTTTTACTTGTGATTATTTCATTGTTTAAAAAAAAAAATATTATATATTTTTTAATAGAAACTTTCATGATTCAAACGTAGAAAATTTCCAATAAGGAATTTCATGTTCTTTTATAAAAACAATGAAATAATCTCAATTAGAAAACGCATGGGTGGAACTTAATATTAACACTCACTGTACACTGTAAAAAAAATCTTAATTTTAGTGTGTTTTGGAATACTAAATTTACAAATTTCTCTTGTAAATGATACTACTATGCATTTATCTACTAAATTTACAAATGTTTACAACAAAAAAACATTTTAAAATTACAATTTTCTTCGAAAAATAGAGTATGTATTGTAATTTTACAAACATTGTATAGTATTTTTCGTTAAAAATTGTATTTTTTTCTCTAAAGCAGTTTAGGAATTCTAAAATTACCACACATTTACACTCTAATTTTCAAATGTCATTCTAAAATTACAATACATTTGTAAATGGTTTTTGCAAAGATTTACTAAATTTAGTATGCTTTTGTATAGGAAATATGCTTCCTAAACAATTGTAAAATTACAAAATTTTTTTACAGTGTACATTCGAATTCAAGGCTTGGTTAAATCGGTGAGGTGTGGGTTGGGTGTCTTGGGAGGAAGATTTCCTCATGACTCTTTTGTTTTTGTTTTTTTCTGTATTGAATTAAGGTTGTTCGGACATTCAGACACTTATATAGATTAAAAGCTAATTTTTAAATATGTAATTAATCACCATCACAGAGCATAAAATAATTTTTTTGAAGCAAATCTGACTTAGGGTTATCGTGTAATTAATTATTAAAAAAATTGAAATTTAACATGTAGGGAATGTAGATGAAACGAATTATGTAGCCACTCCTGATAAAGATAAAAAAATCAAAAACCTTTTATTTTTATCAATTAATTTCCGTAGAATACGTAAAAAATAAAATAAAAATTTTCTCACAAAGACTTTTAAAAATAATTTAACAAGAAAGACAAAAAAATAATTCACGACAATCTCAGCCACTATATTTAAAAATAAGTCGCGTGACTCAGACCAGTGCGGCAACGTCGCATGAAATAAAACGCGTTTCACGCTTTCACTTTTTATTTTTCTCCTCCCCCAATTTAAATAAAGAAATCTAAAAAATTGAAAATAAGAGCACATTTTCTATTCAATTTTAATTTTCTCTATATCTCTAAAACTAGAGTTTATGGGGGAAAATTGATGGAATCAGAGCCCAGGGGCTCTAAAAGTTTTTCTTTTTTATGGTCTGTGTAATTAATCTTCGTGTACCGCAAATTCGAGTTATTTTGGCCTTGGTTCGTTCTCTCTATCGGCACTGGACCTCAAGAACGCCTTGTAGTTAGGCAAACTCTCACCAAAGCTGATTTCTTGTTTGCCTATAGAATAAGGCGGTTTGGGTATTTCGTTTCTTCTTCTTCTGCCCTCGCTCTTATTATTCCCGCGGTGCGGGGTCGGCGGGCCTTATTCTCCCCTCCACTCCCTCCCCCCTATCCAATGCCGTTGTCTCCGACACGGTCATGTCTCTCCTGACCCGATGAAGCGAAGCCAAGTCATCCTGGGTGCTCCTCTGCGTTGTCGTCCGAGGAGACATCGTACGCCGTCCAATTCATTTTTTTTTTTTTAATTAAATTCTTCACGTTTGATTCTTCATTCAATAGAGTTTTTTGTTTTCAATATTGAAATTTCTCTTCTTTTTCAGATTGACTGTCCTTTTCAATAGAGAGCGCGGCGCTCGCTATTAAATTATTTTTTTAATATTTTTGATTTGTCCAATTTTTGTTTCGTTTTGTCTTCTTTATAAATTAGATCAACTCCATCTATTTCAATCGACGAATGGCGAGTTTTTTTTTTATATCTGTTAGATCTAATATAGGGTATAATTGCAAAATACAATAAAAAAATTTTTTAAGACTACATGACGCAAGCGAAATTAATTATAAAAATTATTTAAAAATCTGGTATGGCTGGTCGCACAGCACACAACTTTCACTTACCGAAGGTAAGAGAAAGTTGTGTTCTCTGCTTACCCCACCAGATTTTTTGTGTCGTCATTCCCCTGGTATATTTAGTTTCCACTGATATATTAAAATTTTTAGAAAATATTTAGATTTTGTTTCCATGGCCTCTTCTCTTTTCTAGTACTTTTGGACTGAAGCTTGGTTAAAAGCTTCGTGTCACGTGCCAGGAGGGTACCTAACTTAAATATAAAATTTTAACCTCGTAGCTCAGTTCCCTCATGCTTTATTTTGAAAACCGACACTCAGGGGACCACAAAACGTGTATATCCATCAAAATCTCGACATCGAATTTTTAACATGATCGCAATACTTTCCTATATATGGACCGTTTATTTTATACGTGGTGTAAGTCCATTTTCAATCGTTTCGTGAAAATGAAAGGTTAAGTCTGGCAATGTTTCTACTGATTTATCAATATCTAATTTGGTTATATAAATTTGTTTTAGGCGAATTTGACGAAAGGATTTTTTTCGGGCTGCAAATGGACTTACACCACTTTCAAAATAAGCCAATTGTAAAATTCGTCGAATTTCAATTTTAAAAATCTGGTGTGACTGGCGCACAGCACACAACTTTCTCTTACCTTCGGTAATCGAAAGTTGTGTACTGTGCTTGTCACACCAGATTTTTTGTGTCGACATGTATTTAGTTCCAGGCAGTAGGGAATATTTGAATTCAGATGTCAAATTTATAAGCATGGGAAAATATTTATATTTTGTTACCATGGCAACCATTTCTCCTATCTTTCCTATGAAGCACAAGAGTAAAGTGTGCTTCAAACAATTTTGTGGGCAAAACGAGAATATACATTTGAAAGAGCATCTAAAAAATAATTGATTTTTGAATTTTAATCAAAATCGTTAGAGCGAATTTTGAGAAAATCGAAAAAAACTGAAAAAGTACATCAGTAAAGTACTAGTACTCTTTGACCGATTTTGATTAAAAGCTTATTTTTCCGGTCCCGGGAGTTTTTGTTTAACTTAAATATAAAATTTCAACCTCATAGCTCTTTTCATTCTTGAGATATTTTGTTCACAGACACCCACCCACCCACCCACAGACAGACCATGTCGCGAAAACTACTTTTTTGGATTCAGGGGACCTCAAAACGTGAAGATCCATCAAAATCTCGACATCGAATTTTTGACATGAATCCAATACTTTCTCTCTCTATATATATTACATATATACATAGGTAAGAGAAAGTAAAAATCAAATATCACTTAAAATAATCTTCATATTATTCTAAGTTTGTTTACAAATAATGACACCATATAAAATGGAAATAGTATTTTTAATTTTAGACGTTAATTACATTGTTAAAATTACAAGATATTCGTAGTATTCACTTATGCTCTGCATGTTGTAGAATTTTGAAATATTTATGATGCTCCGGAGGTAATAACTGCTTGATATCTTTAAATTAATAAGTAACCTAACCTCCAATGGTGTAGCGAGGGGATGGGGGCAAGGGGGGGGCCATCATGCCCCGGAGGCTACTCACAAATGGTCCGTTGCTGGATAAATTTGTCTCAAATTTAAATCCTAGCTTGAGCCTATGACTTTATTTATTTATTAATTTGCGAGTATATTTTACATATAATATTATATGGTTTTCGAATGGGGGAGAGGGGGGAGGGGGCACTAAAAAGAAATTGTGCCCAGGGCGCGAGTTGAGCTCGCCACTGTTAATCTCGTATTATTTAATTTAAAAAAGATTAGAGCCCTTGGGGAAGCCCCAAGGGGAATGTCCCCCCCCCCCAAATGACGCCTCTGCTAGTAACTCTTGACACATACACACACACAAATGCCAAATAACAGACTACTAACAGGCAATAATCTGCTAAGCTACCTACCTTAAATTGGACTTAGACCACTTTCATAATCAACGATTACGCAATTTCTTTTACCGACCAATTTTCAATTGTACAAACATGGGAATTTTTTAAGAAATTTACCACTAGCTAGTTATACATAGAAAATTTACATTAAATAATGGGATATCTCTTTTTACTTTCTCTTACCTATGTATATATGTAATATATATATAGAGAGAAAGTATTGGATTCATGTCAAAAATTCGATGTCGAGATTTTGATGGATCTTCACGTTTTGAGGTCCCCTGAATCCAAAAAAGTGGTTTTCGCGACATGGTCTGTCTGTGTGTGTGTCTGTGTGTCTGTATGTGTGTGTGTCTGTGTTCAATTTTAAGCATGAAGGAATTGAGCTACGAGGTTGAAATTTTATATTTAAGTTAAACACCCCCGGGACCGACAAAATAAGCTTTTAATCAAAATCGGCCAAAGAGTACTAGTACTTTACTGATGTACTTTTTCAGTTTTTTTCGATTTTCTCAAAATTTGCTTCAACGATTTTTTTTTAAATTCAAAAATCAATTATTTTTTAGATTCTCTTTAAAATGTATATTCTCATTTTGCAATTGAAATCTTCTGAAGACCACTTTACTCTTGTGTTCCATAGGAAAGATAGAAGAAATGGTTGCCATGGTAACAAAATATAAATATTTTCCCATAGTTAAAATTTTACATCTGAATTCATATGTTCCGTACTGTCGGGAACTAAATATATGTCGACACAAAAAATCTGGTGTGACAAGCACAGAACGCAACTTTCGATTACCGAAGGTAAGAGAAAGTTACGCCACTTTCAAAATAAACGGTCCATATATAGGTAAGAGAGAATAAAAATGCTTCTTGTGTTATCTTTTGCTAAATGTTTGTTTTAATTTTTTGTTTTCTTCTTATCTCTCTCCGTTTTTGTTAAAGTTAAAAAAAAAAAGAAATTTTTTTTTCTTGAGGTCAATATATCCGCTGTTTTCGACAGCTTGAGTGTTTGAGATTGTAAAAGCCTCTTTCCTCTCTCTTCGCACGGCGAAATCTTTTCTTTTGACAATCTCACCTCTCTCTCTCTCTCTCTCTCTCTCTCTCTCTATTTCATTCTTTTCAAATAAAAATAAATAAAATTTTGACAAGCTATTTTTCATCAAATGAAATCTTCATCAGTTAATCAGTACTTGGAAAGAAAGATTGAGGCATTTGCAGACGGGCCATTGAATAGGCGGGAGAGTTCAAAAAAAATAAAATCTAGCGTGACTGGTCGCACAGCACACCTTCGGTATTCAAAAGATGTTTAAGTTTGAATGTGGGATTGTACAATTGTTTATCTAAATTTCTCATTGAATGGAAGTTTTATTTGTCTATGGCCAAGTTTGTGGTGGCTGAATAAAACAATATATAATATATTATATAGATTTTATTTTTGGCAGCAACTGCAGCTAACAGTTTCGATGGTTCCCTCCATCATTTTCAGGCCTAAAAATAATAATACAAACAATGTACATTAAGTTTATTTTTTCTTTCTTTAGGAACTAGTTTTTTAACATAGGTTACATATATATATATATATATATATATATATATATTTTGTGAGCTTTCTTAATAAAGAATTTGTTATAATAATTGTTTGTTATCAATATTAGAGTCACATATAAAATAAAATCTATATAATATATTATATATTGTTTTATTCAGCCACCACAAACTTGGCCATAGACAAATAAAACTTCCATTCATTGAGAAATTCAAAAGATGTGTTCTGTGCTGCTTGTCACACCAGATTTTTGTGTCGACATGTATTTAGTTTCAGACAGTACGGTTCATTCGATTTTCAAGATGAAAAAATTTATAAGTATGGGAACCTTCTATATATAATAATTGCGGAGTGTCCGTTTGTCACGCTCTGTTTGACCAACTTCCCGTTGGAATTTTGAAGCGAATTTTTGCCCTCTTATAGAGGACGTTATGGAGAGTTCCGGAAAAATACTCAGGTCCCGAAATTCCTATAGCTTTTTGAGCTATTAATTGCTAAATTTACGATTTCTCCCATAGGAAATGTATAGAGAAATTTTTAAGTATTCTTTGCATTTGTGTATTCTATGGAAGTAAACAAATCCTCAAAGAGGCACTGGATTGGAATACGTAGTAATAATAATTTTCTTGGTGTAGAGGTTAGCGTGCTCACCTCATATACCAAACGTCGCGGGTTCGGATCCCAGGCAGTCTGATGATTTTATTTTAAGCCACTTGAATACCAAATGGCTTAAATAAGAATGCCTGGACCCCAAATAAATATATATTATATAAATACGAGTATCGTCTAAACTCTTAAATGGCCTAAGTTGCCGAAAAGACTGTGTGAATGAGAAAAAAGTGTGTTTTTTTATAAAAAAAAAATTTTCTTTTCATAATTAAGAAAAGCGAGTGTCCGCCGCAGGCGGGCCCGAGCCAGCTGGTGGGGGGTCCAGGAAGCTTCGTCCCCCTGGCTAGACACGAAGCCCGCCGGGGGCGGGTGGCACGGCTAGTATATTTATATTTTAATACCATGGCGGCCATTTCTCTGCCTCAAAACGTGTATTTCCATCAAAATATCGTCATTGAATTTTAGACAAGATATAATAAAAGGGAAAATGTCTTTAAATATTGACAAAGTTCTTGGAAAAAAAAAGAAGCATTTACAGTATAATGGAAATGGAATCCCGGTGGAGGGGGTAATCACATTACATTACCCCCTTTTGAAATGAAATGAATTTAATTTATTAGAAATAAAATTCTCATTTAGAAAAAATATTTGATTAATGAAATATTTTTTTTTTTTTTTTTAGAATTCATCCCTCAATCAATTCTTGGAAATTCTTCGATCAAACACACACACACACACAAAAAGAGAAGAAGAATGTGAATAAAGAGAGAGAGAGAGAGCAATATCCAATTGATAAGAGAATAAAAGGTGAATTCGATCACTATTTTTATTTCTAGTTTAACCTCTAATCAAAAGGCTCTTCTTTGATAAAGGATATTAAATTCCTATAGATAACTTTCAAATTGTTTTTTTTTTTTTTGTTATTTGCATTCACTTAATGTTTAACCAATAGCTTTTAAACATGAATTGGATTATCTATTAAAAAAAAAAATTGATTTTGTTTGTGTGTTAAATTCTATTCGCCGTCGGCGGGATACGCAGCTAGTCAATGGTTCTTCCATCCCTCAAAGGGGGAGTCCATTGCCTTTTTTCTTGAATAAAATAGTTAAAGAAGTTGGACAGAGATAGATTTAAATAGAATTACTTTAATAAATATATCAATTGGAAAAAACGTAAACACAATGTAAATTGGAAAGATAAACATAAACAAACAATAGGAGTATTAGATACTTCTTTCTTTCAAGGTGAATCAGACAACAATACTCTCAACACTCCCACTCTGATTTACCTTGATTACATATACATTTTTATATATAACCCCTAATTCTCTTCTTAGAGTGATGAACTTTTCTTTTGATAATCCTTTCGTTATTTTCATTCTTTATTCTTGATTTAAAGTTCTGTTTCATTGGCGTAGTGACTCCTTTTGAATCTCTCATGTTAAATTTGTTTAACACTTTTAATAGATATTGTTTTTGTCTTAATTGCATTATGTTTTCTTCAAAATTCCTTTCAATCTTTATTCCTAAAAAATATTTTAGTTCTTTGAGGTCTTCCATTTCAAATTCTTTCTTTGATTTCATTTTTATATTTTTAAGTTCGTTTAGCTTATTTGGTGCATGTCTTGCCTTGTATCTGCTTACTTTTCCCTCTTCGTCTCTTTTTATTATCTTAAAAATCCACTTTGGATCTAAGGCTTTTCTATTTTCTGGTAGATCTGTTAAAATCCATGTTTTGTTTTTCATTAAGGATTCATATTCTTCGTTAATTGCTTGCTCCCACTTAATTCTGTCTGGACTTCTTTTTATTTCTTCCAAATTTTCAGGTACATCTTCTAAATAATTTTCTACTAAAAGCGCATAGTGAGATAATAAATAATCTTTTTGCCATTTCGGTTTTTCCTTTTTCCTTATACTTTTTCTCACATCTTCTAATTCTTCTTCATTAGTTTCATTTTCATTGTTGTCTTCCAATTCAGTTTCTGTATTTTCTTCATTTTCTTCTAATTCTACTGATTCTTTTTCTTCTAATATTTCTTCTATTTCATCTTTTAAATCATTTTCTATTTTCAATATTTTTGTTTCATCTCTTTTAAAATTTTCTTCGTCAAAGATAACATCTCTTGAGATTAATATTTTCTTCTTATTTTCATTCCAGATTTTATATCCGTTCGTTGCATATCCTACGAAAATTCCTTTTATACTTCTTGAGTCTAATTTTCCTCTTAATTCTTTTGGAATTAATGAATAGGCGTTACAACCAAATATTCTAATATTTGAAACATCCGGTTTCTTATTCTCCCACATTTCAGATGGTGTTTTCATTTCATTCAATACACTAGATGGGCTTCTATTAATTAAGTATGCAGCAGTTAAAATCGCTTCTCCCCACATCATTTTTGACAAATTTGAATCAAGTAGCATAGTTCTTGCTTTATCTAATAAGCTTCTATTCATTCTTTCAGCTACTCCGTTGAGTTCCGGTGTATATGGTGTGGTTTGTTCTAACTTAATTCCTTTTGCCTTACAGAAATTGATAAAATTATTTGATGTATATTCACCTCCATTATCACTTCTTAGGCGTTTTATTCTTTTATTAAACTTAGAAGTAACCAACGCTTCATATTCTTGAAAACATTTAAAAACTTCGCTTTTATTAGAAATCAAATATACCATTGTAAAGTGAGTATAATCGTCTATAAACGTTACAAAGTATTTTTTCTTATTCCATGTTGTAGGAGTAAATGGTCCGCATACATCTGTGTGGATTAATTCAAGATATGTCGAAGATCTTACATGTTTTTCTTTTGAAAATGGTTTTCTTGTCTGTTTCCCTTGAATACAGGATTCACAGATTTTTCTATCTTCTTCTTCTTGACTTCTAAAATTAATTCCCTTGACCATTCGTTCTTGAACAAGTTTCTTTAGATTGCAATATCCCAAATGACCAAACCTTTTATGCCATTTTTCTAAACTTTCTTCTTTATTACATACGAGGACTTCTTCTTTCAATTCCTTTTTATTTAGTTTAAATTCTAAAATATATAATTTATCATTTCTTTCTCCTGTTGCAATCACGTTATTCTCTTTCATAACTTTTATTCTTCTATTTTCAAATATTATTTTTAATCCGGCCTCTTCTAGTCTTCTTACAGAAAGCAAATTGCATCTCAGATTAGGAACATATAATACATCTTTTGCAGTACATTTTCTTTCCATTCCATTTATAATAGAAATCATATTTATATCTCCTTTACTCGTAGCTTTTAAATTTTCATTATTCTTTGCAACCATTATTTTAATATTTTCTTTTAATGGCTTATAAGTGGAAAAATACTTTTCATCATTAATCATATGATCTGATGCTCCTGAATCTAAAATCCATTCAATTTTTGTAAAATTCTTTGATTCTTTACTTTCTTTATCTTGAGACTTTCCTATGAAGGCCATTTCTTTTTCGTTTTCGTCGTTTTCTTGACAAGCAACACTAACTTTCTCTTTCTTTTCAAAATTCTTCTGTTTAGTATTATTATATTTATTTCTGAATCGGCACTCGGACTTTTTATGTCCTTTCTTTCCGCATCCGTAACATTCGTATTTAAAATAACTCTTACTTTGAAAAGCAGTTGAATCTTCATTTTGGTTACTCATTTCTTTAACATTCTTTTTCTTTAATTCTTCGTCCAGCAAGCGACCTTTTACAAATTCCAGAGTTAATTTCTCAGGATTAATTGTTTCTATTGCTGTGACCACATTATCAAACGACTTTGGTAGTGTTAGAAGTAAATGACTAATAACATCTATTTCTTCTATCTTTGTAGACTCTTTTAATTCTCTTATTAGCTTATCAAACTTTAGGAAATGACTTTCTATAGCTTCTTCAGTATTATACTTCATTGATAATAATTTCTTTCTTACATAAAGTTGATTCGCTATACCTTTTCTTTCGAATGTTCTTTCTAGAGTATCCCATATTTCTTTTGCGGTTTTCTTATCTTTCACGTATTCTAAATGAGAATCTGCGATTGCCTGAATCAATAATAATTTGCATTTACCTTCTTTTTTCTTTCTTAGCGCATGTTTTCTCTTTTCTTCTTTTGACGATTCTTGTGTTAAAACAATTGTTTCCTCTTCTTCTATGCATTCATTTAATTCCTTTTCTTCTAAGAGGATCAACATTCTATATTTCCAATTGCTATAATTCTTGCCTTCGAAGACTGGAATTCTATACTTCTCTTCTTCCAACATTCTTGGTTCTTGAAAGTTATTATTTCTTTCTTCTAAATTTTCTGACTCTTGCGTCGATTTTCCTGGCCTAGTTACTGGGCCCATAACCTCTTGAATAAAATAGTTAAAGAAGTTGGACAGAGATAGATTTAAATAGAATTACTTTAATAAATATATCAATTGGAAAAAACGTAAACACAATGTAAATTGGAAAGATAAACATAAACAAACAATAGGAGTATTAGATACTTCTTTCTTTCAAGGTGAATCAGACAACAATACTCTCAACATTTTTAGGGCCGACAAGCACAGAACACAACTTTCAATTACCCAAGGTAAGAGAAAGTTGCGTGCTGTGCGACCAGTCACACCAGATTTTTTAGATAAGTAGCTTGTTATTTGTTTTGGGGGCTCGGGAGCAAAGCAGTTACGCATGTTTTTCCCGCTAAGAGGGCGTTGTGTGTCATTAAAAGTATGCCCAAATATCAAGTAATTCAAAAATTTGCCAAGAGATGTCAGAATGGTAGCTAATAATATTTAATGCATTTTCATTGATCTTTTAACAATAAATACTTTATAAATGTTATTATATATTATGTATCTTTTATAAAAGCATAAAAATATATAAATATAGGCTAATAGGCGACCGGCTGTTAGATTAGCCTGCCATCTATTGCAAGAATGCTGAACTAATTTGACAGTTGGTTTTTAAATAAATCATCTAAGCTTATTTTAAAAATTTCTTAATTTATATGTGATTAATAATAACAATAAATTCATTTTTAAATTTAAAAAAAATTAAAGATTATTGGGACAGATTGTTTTTTTATATTTGCTTGATAACAAAAACATTAATTACGATAATTTTTTAATAAGTCATTAAAACAATTATAGCTCGATGTCCCAATAATCTCTTATGAATTTAATTCATTTAAAAAAAATCTGGTGTGACTGGCGCACAGCACACAACTTTCTCTTACCTTCGGTAATCGAAAGTTGTGTACTGTGCTTGTCACACCAGATTTTTTGTGTCGACATGTATTTAGTTTCCGACAGTAGGGTACAATTGAATTCAAGATGTAAAATTTATAAGTATGGGAAAATATTTATATTTTGTTACCATGGCAACCATTTCTCCTATCTTTTCTATGGAGTACAAGAGTAAAGTGGTCTTCAGAAGATTTCAATCACAAAATGAGAATATACATTTTAAAGAGAATCTAAAAAATAATTGATTTTTGAATTTTAAAAAAAATCGTTGGAGCAAATTTTGAGAAAATCGAAAAAAACTGAAAAAGTGCATCAGTAAAGTGCTAGTACTTTTTGGTCGATTTTGTTCAAAAGCTTCGTGTCAGGTCCCATGGAGGTGCCTAGCTTAAATATAAAATTTCAACCTCCTAGCTCTTTTCGTTCTTGAGATATTTTGTTCACAGGCACACACACACACAGACACACAGACAGACACACAGACAGACACACAGACAGACAGACCATGTCGCGAAAACCACTTTTTTGGATTCAGGGGACCTCGAAACGTGAAGATCCATCAAAATCTCGACATCGAATTTTTGACATGAATCCAATACTTTCTCTCTATATATATTAACATATATATAGAGGTAAGAGAAAGTAAAAAACCGCATTGAAAAATTCCTTATAATAGTCTAGTTTTTTTTTAAGTACGTTTAGACGTCGCTCCTGAACACCCTTTAAAAATTATCGTAATTAATTTTTTTGTTATCAAGCAAATACAAAAAAACAATCTGTTCCAATAATCTTTATTTTTTTACTTTCTCTTAGCCTATATATGAAATATATAGAGAGAGAAAGTATTGCGATCATGTCAAAAATTCGATGTCGAGATTTTGATGGATATACATGTTTTGAGGTCCCCTGAGTCCAAAAAAGTGGGTCCCGCAAATTGGTCTGTGTGTATGTATGTGTGTGTGTGTG
>JAKCPI010006527.1:0-64360 GCA_023213315.1 Euborellia annulipes | reverse complement strand
ATTTCTATATATAATAAAGTATTTAAAGTTAATTTATCAGAAAGGGAAAGAGAATGGAAAAGATTTATTTATTTTTATTCAAATGATAAGAAGCGAAGAAGGAAGGCGAAATTCTAATTAATAGGTTTAACGTAAGGAGGGAAATAAAAATGACGGTATCTCAGCTCTATCTCTCTTTCTCTTTTAAAAACAGGTATAATTTGTGTACTCAAATTAGATTCCTACTGATTTGGATCAAAGAATGAATTGTCTATTACTTAATCTGACGCCACCATAAAATTCCAATCATAAATTTTCTTTTAAACAAGATATATTTTTTTTTTTAGTAACTTTTAATATTAAGAAAAAAAATCTGGTGTGAGAAGTACAGAACACAACTTTCAATTACCGAAGATAACAGAAACTTATGTGCTCGGTTACACCAGTTTTTTGTGCCGATACATATTTATTTTCCGACGATATATTAGAATTTAAGATGTAAAATTTATAAAGATGGAAAATAATTTGTATTTTTTCACTTCCCATGAAGTGCAAGAGTAAAGTGGTCTTCCAACAATTTCAAGGGCAAAATGAGAATATACATTTTAAAGAGCATCTAAAAAATAATCGATTTATGAATTTTAATCAAATTCGATAAAGCGAATTTTGAGAAAATCGGAAAAATACTGAAAAAGTACATCACTAAAGTACTAGTACTTTTTGGCAGATTTTGATTAAAAACTTATTTTCAAGCTTTAGGACGGTTACTTAACCTAGATATCAAATTTCAACCTCGTAGCGTAACTTTCATTTTTGAGACCATTTTTTTTGGACTCAGCAGGACATCAAAATCTAGATATATTACATGTAGAGTAATAATCTCTTTGTTCAAAACTTCTTCTCACATGGCAGGAGGGTCCGTAAATTAAATATAAAATTTCAACGAATATATGGTATACCTGGCATATCAACCAAAAAAAAAAAATGAGAAAGTTATAATATTCAGAAAAAAAAAAAACCCTGGTGTGATAAGCACAAAACACAACTTTCAATTACCGAAGGTAAGAGAAAGTTGAATGTTGTGCGACCGGTCAAACCAGATTTTTTGTGTCCATATATAGTATTTAGTTTCCGACGATATATGAGAATTTAAGATGTTAAAATTATAAATATGGAAAAATAATTTGTATATTTTGTAAAATACAAAAATAATGTGACCATCCAACAATTTCAAGGACAAAATGAGAATATACATTTTAAAAAGCATCTAAAAAATAATTGATTTATGAATTTTAATCAAAATCGTTAAAGTGAATTATATACTGAAAAAGACATGACTAAAGTACTAGTGCTTTATGACCAATTTTGTTCAAAAGCGTCGTTTCAGGTATTTTGATGGTAGGTAATTAAATATAAAATTTCAACCTCGTGATTCTTTTCTTTCTAGAGATATTTTGTTCATAGAGAGACCATTTTGCAAGTCCCACTTTTTGGACTCAGATGGCCTCAAAAATGTACTTCCATCAAAATTTTGACATGAATCCAATACTTTCTATGTGTAGGCCTACACAGCAGTCCCAGCTAAAAGTCGTCACACCACTGGTTAGACTCTCATAATTAGTACTAAACTTAATTTTATTCTTTGGTGTGTGAATTATTCGCTTGAATAAAAAAAAAAAATTAGATGTAAATTTCTAGAATGAATATTGGAGGGGTGCAGGTAAACAAGAATTAAGTATGCTTGTTGAATTCAGAAGAGCATCTCTAAAGCGTTTTTCATTTTGTAGTTGGTAGGAAAATAGACAGCTCTGGTTGGTGGTGTAATTTCAAGGGAATTAACGTCCCACCGACCGCCTCCAATCCATCACGCAAGACATTCCCATCCACCCTTAAAGGGCAACTTTTGTTCCATTCACGGTGAGGTATCCTTTTGTATAAGAATTCCAAAAGAATTATCATAATTCTATTGTCGGCAACCGCTGACGAGATGGGAGGGGGAGGGGGGGGGGAGGTAAGTCACGCGTGCCCTGGATGTGTGTGCGAGTAGTTAATTTGAATAAATCCTTATTATGTAAATCCGATGTGTCTCTCTCTCTCTTAGGGATGCAATGTGCACTTCTTGACACTAAAACCAACCATACAAGGGATCTGCACATCTTTTGTAATCCGTTTGGGAATTTGTCAATAGTCAACATCACTTTTTTTTGGATGTTAAGACTTTGTGACGGGTAATTTTTTAGTTTCTCTTTCCTATAATATAAAGTATTAGATTCATGTCAAAGAGTCGATGTCGAGATATTGATGGAAATAAATGTTTGAAGTCCAAAAAAGTGGGTCTCACAAATTTGTCCGTCTCTCTTCAATTTAAACAGGAATTCAGCCAAGAGGCTGAAATTTGATATTTAAGTTGCATGCACGTGTAGCTTTTAAATAAAATCGGCCTTTTGGCATATACCGTAAATTTGTCATATATTAACCTTTTCTTTTCAAAGTTAAAGAATTAGAAGAAAAATAAATCATTATTTAAATGGTGAAAAACATCACACTTTCTCGTGATGGTATTCCAATTTATAAAAGTAATTATTCTTCTTTTATCAAAACCCGCCAAAGTCGGACCCTTCGCTTTTGTTTAATTAAGTGACACAATTTATATAAATATTGGATACATGTCAAAATTGATGTCAAAATTTTGATGATTACACACGTTTTGAGGCCCCCTGAGTCCAAACAAGTGGGTCCCTCAAAATGGTCTCTCTGTGAACAAAATATCTCAAAAACGAAAAGAGCTACGAGATTGAAATTTTATATTTAAGTTAGACACCTCCTGACATGTAATTCTATGCTTTGGAACAAAGATTGGTTAAAGAGTACTAGTACTTTACTAATAAACTTTTTTAGTTTTTTTCGATTTTCTCAAAATCTGCTTTAACGATTTTGATTAAAATTTATTTTTTAGATGCTCCTTAAAATATATTCTCATTTCGCCTTCTAAATTGTTTCAAGCATACTTTATTCTAAAAAAATAGGATATGATAACAAAATTACATTTCGAAGTCGAAAATTAAATACGATGAAAAAAAAAACTGGTGTGACAAGCACAACTTTTAATTATCAAAGATGTGTATACGCTCAGCAAAACCTTTTTTTTTAATTTTATAAATAATTAATTGTTTATATACTATGAAATTAAAAAATAAATTTTACTTCCTTAGCTTTATGTATAAAATCTTTTCTTTTTTTTTTTTAATCTATTTTGTTAATAAATTAGCTAAGCCGTCCGTGTTTGTTAATTTATTATATTACTTCTCTTACCTATGTATATATGTAATATATATATAGGAGAAAGTATTGGATTCATGTCATTTTTAATTAAGTTTTACTTGGTTAATAAAAAAAATAGTTAATAATGTTTTAAAATTTGAAAAAAAAAAAAAATCCAATCCACAAGCGTGTATCTTTTTTACTTTCTCTTACCTATGTATATATGTAATATATATATAGAGAGAAAGTATTGGTTCATGTCAAAAATTCGATGTCGAGATTTTGATGGATCTTCACGTTTTGAGGTCCCCTGAATCCAAAAAAGTGGTTTTCGCGACATGGTCTGTCTGTGTGTGTGTGTGTGTGGTGGGTGGGTGGGTGTGTGTGTGTGTGTGTGTGTGTGTCAATTTTAAGCATGAAGGAATTGAGCTACGAGGTTGAAATTTATATTTAAGTTAAACATCTCCCGGGACCGGAAAATAAGCTTTTAATCAAAATCAGCCAAAGAGTACTAGTACTTTACTGATGTACTTTTCAGTTTTTTTCGATTTTCCAAAATTTGCTCCAACGATTTTTTTTTTAAATTCAAAAATCAATTATTTTTTAGATGCTCTTTAAAATGTATATTCTCATTTTGCGATTGAAATCTTCTGAAGACCACTTTACTCTTGTATTTCATAGGAAAGGATAGGAAAAATGGTTGCCATGGTAACAAAATATAAATATTTTCCCATACTTATAAATTTTACAATTGAATTCAAATGTTCTGTACTGTGTACTGTCGGGAACTAAATATATGTCGACACAAAAAATCTGGTGTGACAAGCACAGAACACAACTTCGATTACCGAAGGTAAGAGAAAGTTGTGTGCTGTGCGCCATTCACCCAGATTTTTTTTTTGTATATTTACATTAATTACGTTTATAAGTGAATTGATGTTTTTTAAACGGATTTCTTTTTTTTTTTTTTTTGAATCATTCAGATTGTAAAAAAATAGGAATTTAATATAAACATACACTTTTTGTATTTAGATAATAATTTGATGAATATTTGTTTAACGAGATTAAAGAAAAATGTTATTTTTTGGTGTTAGTTACTAAGTGGAGTGCTAAAGAGACAAGTAACTACCCGTCATTGTAAATTATTATCGTAATTTATTGTTGTTTTGGTGAGATTAATTAGCCTCAGGACCGCATAAACGGGATAAATCTTAGATGCTCCGAGATGGTGAGAGGGAAATTATTTTAATGATATTTTTACTTTCACTTCCTTAATATGTTAAAATTCTGTATAGAAAGAAAGTATTGGATACATGTCAAAAATTCTGAGTCCAAAAAATTAGGAAATTTTGAAATGAAGAGTCCAAGAAAAATACTCAGGTTCCCAAATGGGAACGCTCAAAAAATTTCCACTCATTAGACATTATTGGGTTCAATCTTTCTCACCTTATTAAGCCAATTAATTATTATATTTAAATCTCATAAAAGAAAAATAATAAAAATTCGCATTTTAATTAAATTTTCTTTTTTTTTAAATTTCTATTACCTAAATACGTATATAAACAGTACGTGCATCAAAGTCTAGATATATTATTTGAAGGAGGTATATAGCTGGATATTTGATAATCAATTAGGTAGAAATAATGAGCAAAGGAGTTTATATTTCAATTTATTGTCAAACCAGGACCGACGTTTCGGCCACATACGGGACCATCTTCAGGACCAGGTTAATGTCTGAAAAAATATATTAATTTTCGCCAAATATGCCCAATATAACTTGGGGAGGATTAATATATTTTTCTGACATTAACCTGGTCCCATAAGTGACCGAAACGTCGGCCCTGGTTTTACAATAAATTAAAATTTAAACTATCTGCTAGATATATTACATATATAGTAATAATCGTAATGTGAGTGAGTAATATTTAGTTTTTATTTAATCAATCTATATATATATATAATTCGCTAATGTCCGTCTGTTTGTCTGTCTCTCACGCTCTATTAGGCAACTTCCCGTTGGAATTTTGAAATGAAATTTTTTATGCATAAAGAGGACCTTCTCGGGATTACAGGAAAATTATTTTCATCCCGAAATTCCCATAACTTTTTGAGTTATTAATTCTTAAAGTTACGATTTCTCCCATAGGAAATGTATAGAGAAATATTTATGTATTCTTTTCATTTGTGTATTCCATGAATGTAAACAAATCCTCATGCAGGCACTGAATTGGAATGGAATAATAATAATTTTTCTTTTCATAATTAAGAAGAAAAGACAAAAATTCTAAATAATTTTAAACATTTTTCTTTCTAACTAGTGGTACTATTCTAATTCTTGTTGATTTCGGAAATTTCATTAAACCAAGCTTCCCCTAATGGAAAACGAACTTTCTTTACATCAATCGAGTAAACTTTGATGTTTATTTACAAAATTTGTATTTATATAGACAACGTGAATTCTAAGAAGAGTTTGGTGACAATGACTAACTTTATTATCAATGGTTTATATGCTCGTTTGTGCTTTTGATAATGTAACAGAAAAGCCCTCTTTTGGGGGGCATTATTATACGTAGAACGTCCAAACCTTCATCTTCTTTACCCCCCCCCCCCTCCCCCCAACGTCTCATCCTACTTGATTGAACCCAAAAGACCAATATGGCGGCTCCTGAACACATTTCCATGTCAAGCGCTTAAACATATTCAACTTAAAAGGTACAGAGAGCATCGTTATTATCTGGATATATTACATAATTTTGCAATTATTCTGCCTTTTGATATTCAAAATCATTTCTAACCTTGGCAAAGTTTCTATTATTTTATTTTTGAAAAAATAAAATGCAGTTTATACTCCAAAGAATCCTTTTGGCTGCTTGCGAATTCATAATCAAATAACGTCATGCGTCACTTTAGTGTAAATTTCACTGCCGAATCCAAGAAAATTATTATTACTACTATTCCAAACCAGTGCTTGCTTGAGGATTTGTTTCCATTCATAGAATACAAAAAATCCAAAAAAAATACATAAATATTTCTCCTATGGGAGAAATCGTAACTTTAGGAATTAATAACTCAAAAATTGTAGGAATTTCAGGTATTTTTCCTGGACTCTCCATAACGTCTTCTATAAAACCGCAAAATTTCGTCATTCCAACGGAAAGTTGGACAAACAGAGAAACAGACGTACGGACGGACAGACAGACAGACACTTCGCTATTATTACATATAGATTATTTAAGAATTGGAAAAAAGAGCAAAGAAAATATAAATAATTTTTTTTTTAAATTTATTCAAGGTCTTTTTCGGCATCTAAGGCCATTTAGACCCCATCCCTATTTATTCCATATGATTGATAGTCAATTCAAAAGAAATAAATTTTTCTCCCTTGGGACGAGAAGCGAACCCAAAACCTCATTAGAAGCTAATGTCTTCTCTCTGAGCCATGGTTCACGGGCTGATTTATTATTTGAATACAAGTATTACTGAAGAAACAAAAAAAAAAAACCGAATTCGGTTTTTCGGAAAAAATCTCGGTTTCTCGATTTTTGAAAATTGGCCATAAAACCGGTTTACCTGTTTCAGTTTCCAAACCCTAATCGACATATATTTACGTAGTTTTCGACTGTAGGTTTTACATTAGATAGAATTCAAGTGGACATAGAAAAATATTTTTATTTTGTTACCATATCTTTCCTATGAAGTACAAAAGTAAAGAATACTTCCTACAATTTCAAGTGCAAAATAAGAATATACATTTTAAAAAGGATCTAAAAAAAAATAGATTTATTAATTTAAATAATCAAAATAGTGAGAACGAATTTTGAGAAAATCAAAAAAAAAAATTACATCAGTAAAGTACTAGTAAAATCTTTGGGCGATTTTGTTCAAAAGCTTCGTGTCACGTGACAGGGAGATGCTTAAATTAAATATAAAATTTCAATATCCTAGCTTTTTTTCGTTCACAGACATACAGACCATTTTTACGGGACCCACTTTTGGACTCGAAATCTCGACAACGAATTTTTGACATGAATCCAATACTTTCTTTATGTACGTATATCGGTAAGAGAAAGTAAAAATAACTAGTTTTATTAGCATAATTTTGTAACTGAATGTGATTGACCCCGTATTAGTTAACTGCATTAAAATGTTGCGGCTTTCCTCATTGTGACCCAAAGTTATCAGCTTTATTGTATTAAAATATTATAATGGATAATCAATAATAGAAGAGAATTCCCAAGACGATAATCAAGTTAATATTTTTTTTTTTTTTTTTTTTTTCTAATGGAATAATATGAAATTTATGTATAACTAATTGCCCCCTTGATATAATTAATTTGCCTTTATTTAATGGAGAATAAAAGGCATTAAAAAAGAATTTCAAGGCAACTTGTTATTAAAATAACATTTAGAGAGAAAGGAGTGAGAATATATCAATAAAACATGGTTATGAGAGAAAATTTAATATCCATATTCATAGTCGTCCCCTATACAAATCCTTCTTCCTCAAGGAACGACTATGAATACGGACTAAGTACCCACTGCTGGAATATTGCAGGAATCTTCCTATTTTACAACATTGTGGCAATATCGTAGCAATATTTTTTTGCAATTGCTGGAATATTAATATTAAAAAAAATCTGGTGTGACTGGCGCACAGCACACAACTTTCTCTTACCTTCGGTAATCGAAAGTTGTGTACTGTGCTTGTCACACCAGATTTTTTGTGTCGACATGTATTTAGTTCCCGGCAGTAGGGAATATTTGAATTCAGATGTAAAATTTATAAGTATGGGAAAATATTTATATTTTGTAACCATGGCAACCATTTCTCCTATCTTTTCTATGGAGTACAAGAGTAAAGTGGTCTTCAAACAATTTTGAGGGCAAAACGAGAATATACATTTGAAAGAGCATCTAAAAAATAATTGATTTTTGAATTTTAATCAAAATCGTTAGAGCGAATTTTGAGAAAATCGAAAAAAACTGAAAAAGTACATTAGTAAAGTACTAGTACTCTTTGGCCGATTTTGATTAAAAGCTTATTTTCACGGTCCCGGGGGGTGTTTAACTTAAATATAACATTTCAACCTCCTAGCTCAATTCCTTCATGCTTAAAATTGAACACACACCCACCCACACACACACCCACACACACACCCACAGACAGACCATGTCGCGAAAACCACTTTTTTAGATTAAGGGGACCTCAAAACGTATATATCCATCAAAATCTCGACATCGAATTTTTGACATGAAACCAATACTTTCTCTCTATATATATATTACATATATACATAGGTAAGAGAAAGTAAAAAAAAAAAATTCCTAAAGTTTTTTTGTAATGTCTATATATAATTCGCTAATGTCCGACATTCTGTCTGTCTGCCCTTCCGTCCGTCTGTCACGCTCTATTTAGGCAACATTCCGTTGGAATTTTGAAATGAAATTTTAGATGGATAAAGAGGACCTTCTAGGGAGTACAGGAAAATTATTTTCATCCCGAAAATCCTAAAACTTTTTGTGTTATTAATTCTTAAAGTTACGATTTTTCCCATAGGAAATGTATAGAGAAATATTTATGTATTCTTGTATCCGCCCTTGATGGTATATCAATTTTATTATAAGTTGATTTGTAAATATTTCTGTCACTGGAATAGAAATATTTACAAATCAACAGATAATACGCAAGGAAGTATTTATTTTTGGCCTATGTCCTTATAATAAAATTGATCATCTTTACGGCCATCTGCAAACAATTACTGGTATATTATTATAACATTGCAAAGAAATTTTGAATCAAATTATAACCAAAAATTTTTATATTATAGTAATATATACTATTCCAGCAATATTTTATTTGAAATATTACAAAAAAAAATTAACAAATTGGAATATTTTTACAATTATTTAAAAAAAAATTTGTAATAATTTGATTTCATCAAATAAATTACTATATTGTAGAAATATTACAACAATATTATATTTGAAATATTGCAAAAAAAAAATATTGCTGAAATATTATTGGAATATTGAAAAAAAAAAAAATTTAGAATAATTTGATCGTTCCTATATGACAAAAAAAAAATAGAAAATTTCAAAATTTCTACTTCTAGGTGACGTATTTTTTCCAAAACATGATAGAAATCTAAAATTTTAGTGTAAAGAGTAGGCCTATATACCGAATTTCATCGATCTGGCGTTTTTAAGCAATCGTGTTCACACACAAAGACATAATGCCCAAAATATTTTTTGAACTCAGGAAGGTCTAAAACGTGGAGAATCATCAAAATCTCCAAGTCCAATTTTTTTACGATAACAATACTTTCTCTATATTATTACAAGAAAGTAAAAAATGCAAAGGTCCACCCAAGGCGGGCGGTGCGGCTAGTGTTATTAGTATCGACCACAAGCAAGTTGAATACAAATCATCCCCTTTGTAGCTTATTTACTTAATAAATTTCTCCCTAAGAGATTTTTTTTTTGAAAACAAAATTAAAATGCAAAAAGAGGGAGGGAGGGGATAGAATGAATGAATGAATGCACCAGCCACAAACAGTTAACATTGAAATTAGTGTAGATAAACAATAGGCAAGAGAGAGAGAGAGTAAGCAAACCTCCGAGCTATGCTATATTATATTTGCCTTAGCAGATATGTTACGTTACGGAGATCAAAGTGCCATTGGGTTTGTATTGTGCCATTAGTTTAGGAGGGATTTGGGATTTGGATTGTTGCATTGATGATGATGATGATGATAATGATGATAATCATCAGATCAATGCTCTCAGAGAAAATTTATTCGTAAGAGCAAAGGGTCAATTCGGTAGTTATCAAAATCCCCCTTTCTTTTTTTTAAAGCAATATATGTAAATTTTTACTTTCTTTTATCTATATATAGAAAATTTTGATGGAAATACACGTTTTGAGGCAAAATCGGTGTTTAATCAGAGGGTGAAATGTTATACTTAAATTAGGTACCACATTGAGACGCAAAAATAAGTTTTTGAACAAAATCGGCCAAAAAGTACTAGTGCTTTACTGATGTACTATTTCAGTTTTTTACGATTTTCTCAAAATTCGCTCCAAAGATTTTGATTAAAATTCATAAATCATTTATAATTTAGATGCTCTTTAAAATGTATATTCTCATTTTGCTTTCAAAATTTTTTGAAGCACACTTTACTCTTGTACTTAACAGTAGGAGGCCATGGTATTATGAAAAGAAAATTATTATTATTATTATTCTAATCCAGTGCCTGGTTGAGGATTTGTTTACATTCATAGAATACATAAATATTTCCTTATACATTTCCTATGAGAGAAATCGTAACAATTAATAACTCAAAAAGATATAGGAATTTCGGGAGGAAATTAATTTTCCTGTAATTCCTAGAAGATTTCTTTAAGCATATAAATTTTCGTTACAGGATTTGTTTACATTCATAGAATACATAAATAGAAAGAATACATAAATATTTCCTCATACATTTATACATACAGTTTATTTATTATAGAGATATATTTATGTTTATATTATTGTTGCAGGTTTTGAGAGTTTTTTATTGTTGATGTTGTAATTTATTTACTATAGAGCTTTGGGTTTACTTATTTGATGTGTTTTTTTTTCATCTCGTCTTCCATACTTTTGATTTGATTTGTATTTCGAGATCTCGTAACAAACCAATGTAATTGGACACAGTGGTCTGTATGGTGTTTGTGTTTTGAATAAATAAATAAATAAAATTGCCGGAAGTTGAACAAATAGAGCTTGCTTGGCAGACAGACAGACAGACATTAGCAAAATTTATATAAATTATATGTAAAAAAATACATTTCTATTTATATTAAAATCAATAACGGTTTTTAATAATAATCTTATTCTATACATTCGCCAAGTGTTAAAGAAAAAATATGTCGTAGGTAGGCTAGGTATAATTAATTTATGAACTTTACTTTAAAAAAAAAATTTAAATTTATCATAATTTATTTCAATTTTTATGTGAATATCCTTGGACAAGATAAAACTTTACTCTGGGTAAAAGTAAATAAATACAATCCCTTTATAAATATTAAAGCGTGCCGTATCTGTAGTAATTAAAAATTTTTATGAACTGCATCTTCCATTTAAAAAATATTCTTTGCTTTTTTAACTTGTTACCGTTTGTTCTAATAGCTAAAACAGAATTTAATTTGGTAAATTAAAATGAAAATGTGATGTTTCAATATTTAATGGTAAAAACATATAAATAATCTATTGAAACATATCACCTGGTGTTTTTCATTTCTATATGAAAAGTTTTTTCTGTTTAATAATTATTAGACAAAAAATAACATACATATAATTGTGGAGTGTCGGTCTGTCCGTCTGTCTCTAATTTTCCGTTGATATTTTGTAATCTTATAGTATCCAGGAAAAATACTCGGGTCTCAAAATTACCATATGGGAAAATTCAAAATGAATTTTATGATTGAATTGTTGTCTTGATTTAATTTTGCACTAATTTTTAATTTGCAAATATATTGTAGCCTACGTATAATTGCAGTGTCCGTCCGTCTGTCTCTCATACTCTTTTTGACAAACTTCCCATAATAGAGGATCTTAAAAAAGAAAATATGGGAGAGTTCAGGAAAATTATCCCACATGTAACAGGGGGATGTATGGCGGTAGAGTAGATGTTGAAAGAGGTATAAAAACAAGAAGAAAATTCCGCCAATGTAATTTCTTTATTGATATTCAGTCCACGGCTAACGTTTCGATCCTAGGTTTGGACCATCATTAGAGCTGGGACTGTATCAAAAAACGCATATACACTTTCCCCGAAACGGAAGGGACTCATGTGTAATAATGAGATTTATGCACTTTAAATAACAAAAGTCGAGTCGGCTTTCGAAATTGAATGTTGAATTCAATTTCGAAAGCGATCCTCTCAGATATAACGAGAAGGGCATTTATATTTTAACAATAATATCAGTTTTTGTTATTTAAAGTGCATAAATCTCTTTATTGCATATGAGGCCCTCCGTTTCGGGTAAAGTATATATGCCTTTTTTGACACAACCCCAGGTCTGATGATGGTCCAAACCTAGGATCGAAATGTTAGCCGTGGACTGAATATCAATAAATCAATACATTGGCTGCATTTTCTTCTTGTTTTTTTTTTTTTTTTTTTACCTCTTTCAAAAAAAATTATTCTAGAATCTCAAAAGGGTTTTTGAAGCTCAAAAAATGCAGAATTTTACCCATTGGAAAGCAATGGGTTCTATCACTCATTATGAAAAATTTAATTTTAATAAATAATTAAATCTCCCAAATTAAAAATAATAAAAATTGTTATATAAGTTAATTAAATGTTTTTTTTTCTTTAATAATCATAGGAGTATATAAATAAATTATATAAAATTCAACAAATAGAGCGATAATTGTATTTTAATAAGCCAGATATGTACCAATACTACACGATATTTCTTTTTTTTAATAATAAATGAGCAGCTGTCAAAAAAGTATCGAAAATATCGTATTTAAATTTTCATAAAAGACAAGTGTGAAGTACCTACTCCTGTTTTGGTGTCCACTAAGAATTTAATTCATCAAAGAGTATTTATTATTTGGAGTGTCCAAAGAAAAACTGGCGGCAGAAACTCCCCCCCCCCCACACACACCACATTTATTATTTATAAACTAATGAAACATTTCCGTTGCGTTATTTTCGTGGACAGCAATGAAATATTTCAAGAAGTGATTACGAATTTGGGAGAGGGCCACCGTGGGGGGCGCAAAAACACATTTATTATTAACGACCACTTTGAGCTGCTGCCCTTTTCTTCCAACACTTGGCTCCCCCACTTTTTCTCTTATTGATTATTTACACATTTTTTTTTTTTTTTTTTTTGAATCTATGATTTTCACCTTCCGACTCATCATTTATTAAATGAGGGGCTAGAAAAATCCCTTTATTAATTTTTAAAATTTTTTCTTTTGAAAAGATATTTTTGAAGTTTGATTTTATTCTAATAATAAATAATGAATTTAAGAATAGGTATTAAAAAATCTGGTGTGACTGGCCGCACAGTATCAACACAGTATCAAGGGCGAATACAAGTGGGAATTATCCCCCCTTGACCCCCCCCCGAGACTTGAGAAAAATATATTTTTTGGGATTGTATTTTTAATATAAAATTTTAAAAACTAATACTAAAAAATTTGATTTGTATATATATTCTGGTAAACAACTACAGAACATTTAAATTACTGATAATAAGAAAAAATTGTGAGCTGTGCGACCAGTCACACTAGATTACTCCCCCCCCCCCCCCGAGAAACTCCTCTACCCGCCACTGCACAGTATCAGCTTAGGTAATGGAAACCTAGACAGCTTGAAATATTGCAGAAATTTGCCAATCTTGCTCAATATTGACAATATTGCATCAACATTGCTTCAATATTGCAGTTAAAACAGCAATATTCCTGTAATGTTTTAAAGAGGCGGATCTAGGAATATTGCAGCAATGTTGCCAATATTTTGCAAGATTTGCAATATTCCTGAAATATTGGCAATATATGCATGATTCGCAATGTTTCTGCAATATTGCTGCCTTATTCCAAGCAGTCTGGTAAGTTGTGTTCTATGCTTGTCACACCAGATTTTTGTGTAGACATATATTTAGCTTCTGTAAGTATTAGAATTCAAGATATAAAATTTATAAACAGAAAAATATTTGGTTTTTATCTTTTCTATGAAGTTTAAGAGTAAAGTGGGCTTCAAACAATTTTGACAGCAAGATGAGAATATACGTTTTAAAGAGCAAGTAAAAAAAAATAATAATAATAATTGATTTATGAATTTTAATCGAAAACGTTAAAACGAATTTTGAGAAAATCGAGCAACTGAAAAAGAATATCAGTAAAGTACTAGTATTCTTTGGCTGATTTTATTAAAAAAAACTTCTGTCCCTGTGTGTAAATGCCTATCAGGGCGCTGATTGGCTAGAGTTACAGGAAGTGGAGCGGGAGAGGGAAATTCAAAAGTTAAGTTAGAGAGGGAAATTTGAAATTCTAAAATTTTGCAATTGCTTGCCGAAGGCGAGCAAGGGGGTCCAGGGGGCCATCGCATGAGGGCTTTAACACTTGTTATTTATATATATATATATATATATATATGCGAAGATAAGTTTTCTCGGGTTGAGTCGCGTGTGATGTGGAGATTTACTCGACGTTTCGGCTCTCCTTTTGGAGCCATTTTCAAGAGTATGGAATTAGGTGGGAATTGTTGGGGGTGGATTGTTTACGGGGTCGCAGTCTTGCTGGTCCCCAGGTCAATTTGGATGCCTCAGAGGCTTGGTTTGGTCTCTGAGAGCAGGAGGAAGGTTGAGTGTGTGTAATTGCGTTTGTGTTCGGTTTGGGTTGACTACGGGGCCTCAGTCTGCCTCCCCAAGTCGATGTGTTATTGGTTTGGTTAGTGGATGTGTTAGGAGATTGGGTTTGTTTCTGAGATTTGGATTGGGTGTGTGTATGTGTGATTGTGTCTGTGTTTGATTTAGGTTGACTTTGGGGCCTCAATCTGCCTACTCCCCGAGTCGATGTATTGCCGGATGTTTCCGAGGCTTGTGTTTGTCTTTGAGATGTGTTGGGTTGTGTGGTGGCGGTTTGCGTGTTGATGGTCGAAGTGATTTGTGTTTTGGTTTGTCTTACTGCTGTGGCGCTCGAGGTCTTGAATGCTCGCTGACTATCTGACGTCAGCGAGCATTCAAGACCTCGAGCGCCACAGCAGTAAGACAAACCAAAACACAAATCACTTCGACCATCAACACGCAAACCGCCACCACACAACCCAACACATCTCAAAGACAAACACAAGCCCCGGAAACATCCGGCAATACATCGACTCGGGAGTAGGCAGATTGAGGCCCCAAAGTCAACCTAAATCAAACACAGCAATCACATACACACACCCAATCCAAATCTCGAAACAAACCCAATCTCCTAACACATCCACTAACCAAACCAATAACACATCGACTTGGGGAGGCAGACTGAGGCCCCGTAGTCAACCCAAACCGAACACAAACGCAATTACACACACTCAACCTTCCTCCTGCTCTCAGAGACCAAACCAAGCCTCTGAGGCATCCAAATTGACCTGGGGACCAGCAAGACTGCGACCCCGTAAACAATCCACCCCAACAATTCCCACCTAATTCCATACTCTTGAAAATGGCTCAAAAGGAGAGCCGAAACGTCGAGTAAATCTCCACATCACACGCGACTCAACCCGAGAAAACTTATCTTCGCATACATCCAGTCGCGGAAACCTTCCAGAACATATATATATATATATATATATATATATATATATATATATATATATATATATGGTATTCAATACATATAACGTTAGGTAAGAGAAAGTAATTTTGAAATTAATTCTCATGAATCCAAATTGTATTATTGCTTATTATTATATTCTTTGCTTACCATGATTGAATTTATGAATTTAATAGGCAGATGAATCCTTTCTCTCTTTTGAAAATAAAACCTCTTTTAAGGTAATAAGTTCTTTACTAATAAAATTTTTTCTCTTTTGTTTCAGGTAAGCATCGATTTGTTTATTAAATTTTAATTGAGACTTATGTAAGTAAAAAAAAAAATCTAAATTTTCTCATACGACATTTATTTGGCAATTGCTTAAATTTTTTTTTCTTTTAAGCAAAAAACAAACTTTTTTTTTTAACGCACTTTTTTCTAACTAACTTTTCTAAGCTAACTTAAATATAAAATTTCAACCACCTAGATCTTTTCGTTCTTGAGATATTTTGTTGACATATAGACTTTTTTGAGGGACCTAATTTTTTGGACTCAGTGAACCATTAAAATCTCGACATCAAATTTTTGACATGAATCCAATACTTTCTCTCCATATATTTTGTTTATTAATATATATAGGTAAGAGAAAGTAAAAATAACGCAACAGCTTTATTAATATTTTTTTTTTTTTTTTTTTTTTTTTTTAGGTAAAAAAATAAGTTTTGTTATGCAATTTTATTTTTTCAATAGGAAGCAAATTTATTTATTGAGATATTAGAATAATCGCTCTTTTACATACTTTATTTATTTTATACTCTAAACATAAAAACAAACTCTGCTTTAGAGGCTTTTATTCTTTATGAGTACGGAGTTTTTTTTGAGTTTCCCAAAAAAAGAAAACATTTTAACTTTTTTCATTGAATATATATTTCAACAAGCATTTTTTTCTAAATTAATTAAAAGAGTATAATAAATGTTTTATTAGTTGGTGTATTACACAGGTGTCAAAAAATAAAAATCTAAATATGCGTGCCTGGGAAGGTTAAATTTTATAATCCTTTTGAAATTTTACAAACATGGTTGTAAAAGAGGAAATATTTGAAATTAAGAGGAGCTAATTGAAGAAGTGACCTTTGGCGGTGTATTTAGAAAAGTAAATCTAATCCTTGGGATGAAGAATTAAAAACACTTTGCAAGTGATTATGCAAACACCTGATGAAGAAAAGATCTCAGTAGAAACGTCGTTTTTTAGCATTTGAGGCCATTTAGACACCTTTCCCATTTATTTAAATTGATAACTCAATTAAAATAAATTTTTTTCGCCCTGGGACGGGATGCGAACACTCGCCTTTTAATATAAGAATCTAGAAACGTTTATATAAAAAAGGAAATGTTTATTTTCTATCTTAAACCACACGAAAATAAAGACGGTAATAAGTAAATTTAAATAAACTCAATACTGTCTGTCACGTTCTATTTGATCAAATTTTAGTTGGAATGAAAATTTGAACCCATATAGAGGATCTCATATGGATAGTTCAGGAAAAATAGGGGGGAGGCTCAAAAAAATCCATTATTTTCCCATAAGAAAGCATTGGGTTCTTATGAACAAGCAAAACCAATTAATTATAATAATTAAATCTCTCTAATTAAAAATAATAAAATTTGTTATATAATTAAATTCTCTTTTTTTTTAATTCATATATATCTATATACATATATAGATCTCGAAAGCTATCGAATTTTAGTCTCAATAATTTAAAGTACTGACAATTGAGTTTTTTTTTTTTTTTTTTTTTTTTGAGGGAAAAGCCTAAATTATGGCATAAAAACCCTCAATAGCCTACAAAAAAATCATTCCCCGTTTATTTACCCCTGGTGCATCGTGCACAGAGGCACGCACCAACCCCAAGTACCGGTATCTAGCTCGAGAGCCAACAACCCGGTTCCAATTTTGGGAGTGAGAGGCCCTTCACCTCTCTACTCCCCAAAAATCAGTCCCTTTCGGGACTGTCCATCCAGTCCGTCCTCTCTATCTCTGACAATTGAGTTTGAAAGTAATTAATTATACAACAAATTTTATTATTTTTAATTAGAGAGATTTAATTATTATAATTAATTGGCTTTGATTGTTCATAAGAACCCAATGCTTTCTTATGGGAAAATAATGGGTTTTTTTGAGCCTCCCCTCTATTTTTCCTGAACTATCCATGTGACATCCTCTATATGGGTCCAAATTTTCATTCCAATTAAAATTTGGTCAAATAGAACGTGAGAGACAGTATTGAATTAGTTTATTTAAATTTACTTATTACCGTCTTTATTTACTTAATTTAGAGAGTGAAATTATTTAAAAGTTTGGATATAGTATATATATATAAATATATAATAACTTTAAAAGGATTTCTTTGTCGTTTTATTCTAAAATAGATACATTATTACTTTATGTTTCTAAAAAAAATAGAATACTATTATGTTTGTTTTTTTTTAATAGTAATAAAAATTTCTCAGGTATAACTTAGAAAGTTTTAACAAAACTTTTTTTTCCGCGTGGGAAAGTTTTTCAATAAAATATATAAATAATTATATATAACATATAAAAAAAGAAAGATCCATCAGAGTTTTTTTTTTCCTTATTTTCTTTATCTCTCAACAAAAATTGCATATAATATTAATAATAGTGCTAGTATAAATACTTTTCTCCAGTTTTTCTCCCATTCCCACATATAAGTACCAGATTTAGGAGTGGAATGTTTTTTTTTTTCTTAATAAAATTTTTTAACTCCCCCCACCCTCCCTTAAAAAAAAAAGAAATTATTCCCTGCAATTTTTTAAAGCAAATTCTTTGCAATTACGAACTGATACTTGAAACGTTTCGGGGTATCTTTATAACACCATCAGCAATTATTTCAATTTAGTAAAAATAAATCTCAAAATGACCGGTTCCCAATCAAACTTTTAAATTTAAAATATTTCATTATCTAAATTATTTTTTGATTGAATTAGTAAAAGTATAACTGTTTCAACAAAATATTTAACACTTTGTGAGATTTGTTGGTGAGTAAACTTTAGTTGATCGAGATTCTGGACACCGATGCTGGAGATCCTGGGTTTCAGGTTGATCCGCCAACAAATAAACATTGGTAAATAAATAAATTTTTGACTTATAAATTCAGATCGAATATCTAAAAATCTCATTTCAAATATATAGATTTAATTATTTCAACTAGAGATACATGATTTAAAAAACATATAATTTGTCACATTTCGTATCCATTCAGTTATTTTTAAGAAATTTGGAAATTATGGAAAAAAGGAAGAAAATCGCAATACAAGAAATCATAATCATGAAAAAGGTTAATGATTAGTTACCGAAATGTTTTGATTTCTTATAAAAATGATAATTTAATAAGAAAAAAGGTTATTTTGGTAAAAAATTCCAGGAGCGGGATTAGTTAATGGCTTGTTTTCCATTCGCTCAAAAAGTTGCGCTTTCCCACTATACGGGATCCCCGTATACAATAGGACGTATCATATAAAGTCACCTCAATAATAAGGGATGGATTAAGAATAGAGCCTCTGATACATGATATCAAATTAATAGCAGATAAATTCCATAAAAGTATCAGCTGAATCGGAGGTATAAATATATAGCGAAACGTAATTATAATTACTATGACAAATAAAGATAGAAATGACTGTGGTGATGATTGATTAAAGAACGCGATGAGAAGGGAGGGCAGCCAGCAGAAATAAAAAACTTTTAGACTATTTCGATGACGTTTCGGGAGCGCGTCTCTCCCATCTTCAGGACGAAATAATTGCCGCAAAAAAAGAGATGGAGAATTTAATAATGTATACACAACGATGATAATATAACAAAATAACAATATGTACGATGCATTAATTAGACTGTTACACACCTTAACATTCAACTTGTGATGAGAAGTGGTGTAGACATTGAATTTCGTGTAGGAGACTTTGCAGTCAAGGAATTAAATTAAAAAACTTTTATTTAATTATAAACGACGACGTTTCGGTCACAAATCACGACCTTTCTCAGAACGATTAGTTGTTAGAATACAAGATTAGGAGTATTATATTTAATTACAATGAAAATTTAATATAATACTCCTAATCTTGTATTCTAACAATTAATCGTCCTGAGGAAGGTTGTGATTTGCAACCGAAACGTCGACGGTTAATATTAGATAAAAGTTTTTTATTTAATACCTTGCTACAAAGTCTCCTATACCCAACTTAACAGTTCAGTTTAGAGAGCGTATACTACTTTTAAAAAAATAAAATAAATCGCTCATGCAATGCAGATGGCGCGCAAGTCAAAATGCGGCAGCCATCTTGATTTTTCTTAAATAATTCAAATGAGATTGTCACAGATCTAACAATCTTTGTAATCTAAACTGAATTCGAAGAAGGAGAGTGAGTGGCCGAAACGTTGTAATTTTAATAAACCACAGTTAAACCAAAAATCAAATGACTTTTATTATTATTAATAATAAAAACAACATTTTGAGATTGAAAAAAAATCTAATAATTTAATTTAAAAACGTCAAAAATTAACACCATAAACGGGATATTTATTCCATGGCGAATTTTTCAGTTCACGTTTGTCCAATGATTGGTCTCAATATCCTGGTCAATAAACAGACCCTCTTTCTTTATAGAGGTAATGAAATAAAAACAAAAAAAAAAAAAATGATTTTCGTTAACGGCGGGATTTCATAAAAAAAAAAAAGAAATCCGTTGGGATCGGCCAAGAATCAATAGAAAAAAAAAAAATTGAAGAGGGCAAACCACTCAACACACGTGGCATTTCAAAAAAAAAAAAAAAAAAACATCTCAATGACCTAAATATATATAAAGCTATATCTAAGAGAAGAAATAAAATCAGCTAGGAGAGGTAGAATTTTGATGGTCGACATTTCCATAAGTTGGAGCACAGACACACAAATCGACTTGTAGATTTAGGCCCCAGGGGTCCCCTTTCTGCAGGCCGATATGGCATTTCAACAGTTGTCTGCCTGCAAGATACCTGCATTTTTTTTTTAAACTCCCAATGGCCATAAAAAAAAAAATTGCATATAAAAGGAGAATTTTTTTTTTTCTACTCACTCCTCTCTTAAATCCATATATTGTTTGCTGATCATTAACGTTATTACTGCATATCTTGATCTACGTAATTATGATTATTAAACAAACATCTTTCCACATGAGTAAAGATCATTTCTTAATGAGTAAATACTGAGGCTTTACTTTTTGTTTTAGCAATTTGGAATTTTTTGTTTAAACTAGCCACGCCGCCCGCCTTCCGCCCCAGGCGGGCCCTCGCCTTTTTTTTTAAACACTCACACTTTTTTCTCAATTCACACTCACACTCACATACAGTATTTTCGGCAGCTCAGGCCTTGGAATCCAAATGCCTTAAATAAAATCATCGGACTGCCTGGGGTTCGAACCCGCGACTTTTGGTATATGAGGTTAGCACGCTAACCCCTACACCAAGCCCCGAGGGCCTCGTCTTTTCTTAATTATGAAAAAAAATTATCATTACTATTCTAATCCAGTGCCTGCTTGAGGATTTGTTTACATTCATAGAATACAAAAATTCAATGAACACATAAATATTTCTAGAAGAATTTCGATGAGCTGAGTGGTAATTATTAGGATTAGGAAGAGATGTATGAGAGCCAGCAAGTGATAAAGAAACTTATTTGATTATCGTCGACTTTTCGGAATCACGTTGATCCCATCTTCAGGTCGATAAACTGTTGTTGTTGCTTAGATGAACCAAAATTGCATCTATCTAAGCAACAACAACAGGTTATCGTCCTGAAGATGGGATCGACGTGATCCCGAAACGTCGACGATAATCAAATATAGTTTCCTTATTACTTGCTAAATATTTCTATATAAATTTCCTATGGTAGAAATTGTAACTTTAAGAATTAATAACTCAAAAAGTTATTGGAATTTCGGGATGAAAAATAATTTTCCTGTAATCCCGAGAAGGTCCTCTTTATGCATTAAAAATTCCAACGGGAAGTTGCCTAAATAGAGCGTGACAGACAGACGGACGAACAGACAAACAGACAGATTATATATATAAATAATAAGACAATTAAAATTGAAGTATACATTTTGATTCAAAACTCACCCTGGTGATGGAGTGAATGGGCCCACAAGAGCATCAAAAATTCCTGAAACAAAAAAAATTTATTTTAAATAAATTGCAAAAGTCTACAAACAAGAATAGATCTAAACATGGATTTTTGTTTTAATTTATAATTAAATATTTTTCGAGATCTATATATTTGAATAAGATAATAGTATTCAAAATACCTCGATTCGGACTTAACAAGTTAAAATACGGTGTACTTCATTATCCCGTTTTCCGAGGAGTCCACGATTTGCTTGAAGGTCCACTACCACTACAGTCCACTAACCACCACCTTTCCTATATCTCCTTCAGGCACTAACAGTGTCAGATAAGTGAAATTTTTAATAGCCTTGATTGAAGTGAATCTAATATCGAATCGAATAAATCATTATTATAAAATCAGATTAATTTTATAATTTCGAAATAATTTATTATTATAATGGTGAAGGGGGGGGGGGGATATAATTTTTTTTCTTTTCATACAGACAGAGCTTTAAAAAATAAATATTATAATACAATTAAATTTTTGTTTTATTTATTTATGTTAGAGTTTGTGAACCAACTGCCATCTAGATTTGAAACAATTTCAAAATTATGTAAAATTTTATGATTTAATTAATTATAGTTGACGAGAAATGAAATAAGAGAGCAACGCAATGTACACGTGTCGTTATATTACCTCTGTATAAAATATAATTCCCAAATGTCCATCCCCCTCCCTACCTGGCTGGGTTCTTTAAGAGGACATTTTATTATTAAAATTTCTAATATTTTATTAGGGTACGGGAAATATACTATGGTAAACAATTAAAAGAAAAAAATTTAATTATAACAATTATTTATAATCCGCCTTCGGGGGGGCTTCACTTTCTGGACCCCTGGCAGCTGGCTCAGGCCCGCCTGCGGCGGTCCCTCGCCTTTTCTTTATTATGAAAAAAAAATTTTTACTATTCCAATTTAGTGTCTGCTTACATTCATAGAATACATAAATTCAAAGAAAACATAAATATTTCTCTATACATTTCCTATGGGAGAAATCGTAACTTTAGGAATTAATAACTCAAAATGTTATAGGAATTTCGGGACGAAAATAATTTTCCTGTAATCCCTAGAAGGTCCTCTTTAAGAATATTACATTTTGATTCAAAATGTCAATTGGAAGTTAGTCAAATAGAACGTGGCCGACAGACGGACATTAGCGAATTATATAATTAAATTTTTTTTAATAAATACATGTGTATATATTCCCAATTATGATTAAAAAATAATTAACTTTTAATTATATAAATTTGAGAGACTTAATTATTACTAGCTGCTCCGCCCACCTTCGGCGGACTTGCACCTGGCCAGGGGAGCTTTGCCGCCCTGGGCCCCCCGCCAGCTGGCTCGGGCCCGCCTGCAGCGGATTCTCGCTTTTTCTTAACTATGAGAAGCCTTGCCGCCCGCCTTGGGTGGGCTTCGCCCCCTGGACCCCCCCTAAAGCTGGAACGGGCCCGCTTGCTGGCTACGAGCCTGACTGTACCGTATGAGAAATTAGTGTGCTGTGTGCGTTCACTCTCACACCATCTATATTTTGAGTTTTATAAACTTATAAATTGAAAAAGGAAGAAAGGGATTTTTGATTAAATAATTTCATGTGATTCTTTTATATATATATCAGTATAAGAAAAATTCATTCTTGTATGATATATATATTTGAAACAAAAAAAAAAAAAAAAATCACTTTTTCACCGATCGAAATATTCAGCCCACGCCTTGGACGGTGTCATGTGAATCAGAATATGTGTGTGTTTTTTTTTTTTTTAGAGGCGAATTGGCCAAGTATTTGTAACTCGCAGATATTTTCTCGATCGTAATAGCATCAGGCTATAAGATTTATGACTGTTGAAACCGCATCTGGTTTGATACAGGAACAGGCAGCACCCAACGAACGAACGGAACGGAACGTTCCAACCCGAAGTCCAGTGAGAGAGAGGCCAATTTCGTTTTTCCCTCAAACTCACATTTTCTTTAAGCCCTTCCTCCCCCCCCTTAAGGATAGTCCCACCTCTATCAACCCACCCAAACAATTTCTGATCTCTCTCTCTCGCTCTCTTTATCCAATTCCTTTTACATTTTTTTTTTTTTCTATTAAGCATTTCTCACCAATAAAATATTTCCCTCTTTCTATTTTCTTTTTTTTTTTTTTTGAAAATTGATTTTCTTTTGGAAAATAAGTTATCAAATTGATGAAATCATATCAACAAAAATTTTATAAATGTAGAATTGAATGAATTTTTATTTTCTTTTATCTATAGAAAGAAAGTATTGGGTTTATTTCAAAAATTCGATGTCGAAAGGTTTTGAAGTCCACTGACAAGGAGAGTGCATGGCCTTCCCTTCACCGATTTGAACGAAAGTTTTGAGGTCCACTGACAAGGGGAGTGCATGCCCTTCCTCTCACCAATTAGAACGAAAATTTTTTTGTGTACTTAATGAAAAACAAATTGTGTTAAAGCGAGAGAGTGCGTTTTTCAACCTTTTGTCTGAAAAAAAATGTTAAAAATTTGCCAGCATGTCTTAAGCCGTTGATAACAATCACAATTCGAAAAGCCTCGGTGGCTAGATTGGTAACGTTCATTCTTTGTAAACGCGAAATCTCAAGTTCGAATCTCGCCGTGTGCAACTATTTTTTTTTTTTTTTTTGTGTAATTTATTTATTTTTGCTTTCTAGAAATATTTTTTTAATACGTAAGCGAGGCGAATAACTGAATCAATATGTAGTAGAAAATAAAAGGCCGAGCAGCTATATTTATTTCTTTATTTAAGAACCCACAGCGACGTTTCGGTCGACTATGCTACCATCTTCATGGCTAGAGTTCAGTCAATAGCTAGCAACTCTAGCCATGAAGATGGTCGCATAGTCGATAAAGTTTTTTTTTTTTTTAATTGTTGGCATTTAATTTTTAACATGTTTTTCCATATTAAAGAAAATGTTTTCTGTCAAAAAAAAGTGGTATATAGACACCTACAATGGGAGTGAGTGGCTAGCGCTTTATATATAGTAATGATTAATTGAAGACATAAATTTAGAATATTTTATTTTATTAGCATATTAACATTAATTGTAAATAACACATAAAGATCAAAATATATAAAGAGCGAAAATATTTATAGAAACCAAAAAAATAATTTCACACTAGGAGATTCCAATTCGAGATCTCACGTTTACAAAGAATGAACGCTATCAATCTGGCCACCGAGGCTTAGGCGAAACCTTGAGAAGCGCATTCTCGTGTTTTTCATTAAGAACTACATATAAAAAAATTTTCGTTCAAAACGGTTAGGGGAAGGCCATTCACTCCTCTGTCTTTGAACAAAATATCTCATGAACGAAAAGAGCTAGGAGTTTGAAATTTTATATTTAAGTTAGATACCCCCTTGGTACGTAACAGAGAGCTTTTGAACAAAATCAACTAAAAAGTACAAGTACTTTATTGATGTACTTTTTCAATTTTTTTTTTTTGTCCAAGGAAGATATCGACCTACCCATACTCATCATTACATAGGTGCATGATTCTATTTATTGGAGATCTTTTAAAATAATTTTCTGATGCTATATAAAAAGGTGTTACGTGGCGAGTGGGCCTCAGGGGAGGGTGGAAGTCAAGAAGGGACAGCGAAATAGAGTCATCGATAACACCATGGATGTGAGATGGACTGTATGGGCTGCCCATAGGGTTCTGAAAATCAAACTCCCAAAGGAAAGCCTGTTGGGGATAAAGTTTAAATCTAATTATTTTTTACTCTCAAAATTATTTGAAGCACTCTTCTACTTCATAGAAAATATGATAACGAAACTTAAAAATTTTTCTATACTTATACCTCAAAAATTCTAATTTTATCTTTATCTTTATCTTTAATCCTTTTCTTCCTAACGACACAATTGATGTGTATGGAAGCGTCACAAAAAAAATACAAAAATAATAGACAATATACATGCAAGGAAGGGTACATCTTTATTTTACGTCAAAATATTCACCAACACTATATAGGGGCTGTTTCAGGAGGTGGGTTTTAAGTCTTTTTTTGAAAATGATGACATTTGGAGATGATTTGATTTCACTTGGGAGAGCATTAAAAAGTCTTGGTCCCATTGAATTAGACGATTTTTCGCCCACCTTCAACCTAGATCTCGGACATCTCAAATCTTCCCTATGTCTTGTATTCTGCTGGTGAATATTCCTTCCTGAGTCAATGGAACTTCTCTTCTCATATGTCTTTGTACATATCTCCAATATGTACAGAGCAGGAACCGTGAGCACCCCTAATTTTCCAAAAGCACTCCTACAACTTTCTCTAGGTGCAGTGCTAGTTTTGCACCTGAGAATTCTCTTCTGGGCAATAAGAACTCTCTGAGCCGACGTGGACATTCCCCAAAGTGAAATCCCGTACCTGACTCTTGATTCAACCTCTGAGAAATAGTACGACCTCATCTGGTGAGACTCCAGGAAGTTCTTCAAGTATCTCATCTGGTAGCAGACAGAATTAAGCCTCTTCACTAATCCATTGCAGTGATGCCCCCATGCGAGATTTTCATCAACTGTTAGGCCCAACGAACACATACTGCCGACATTTTCTATTCTGCCGCCAAATACAGATCCATTGTCCAGTATTTTGTAGTTTTTTGTATGAAAACGAATGTATTTTGTCTTGTTGTTAAAGTGAAGACGATTTTGAGTGCACCAGGAAGTTAGTACATTTAATACATCATTGCATTTGTTGTTGAGATTTTGTTCGTTTTTGTCCGAAATTACCACAGTGGCATCATCCGCATAGAGCGAAATCTGGCATCCCATATTCTTACTGCCCCAAAACTTAGACACAAAAAATTTGTAGAGAATACAATTTTCAATTTTTCTGAGGCCCCCCCCTCCCACCCCCTTTAAAAAAAAAAAACCCAAACCACAAAAAAAATATAAAAGTTAAAATATAGTGGAGGGGGTTGGGGGGGGGGGGGGGGAAAAAAGGGGGGTTTTTTAAAAAAAAAAAAAAAAAAAAAAATTTTCTGAGGTTAAGAGAAAGTTGTTTGCTGTGCCAACAGTCACATCTGATTTTTTATTATTCAAATGACGAAAAAATTTTTTGCGTCCGTTTTGGTTACAGTTGAGTTCACTTGAGATTTGTTTTGCGTCAATCGGAATGTAGTCTACTACAACGTTTTATATGAAATGCATTCTCTCAATTGAATTAATATATCCGATCTCTGTCTAACATAAATAATTATTACATCAAGGGGGCATTGAAATAGGATGATTTTGAATTTCACTTTCTTGCTACGTCATTGATATTGTGTTTTCGCTTCTAGTCAGCTGGCTCGGGCCCGCCTAATCCTCGCCTTTTCTTAATTAGAAAAAGACCGCCTTTAACGGGTTTTGAGTAGACAGGGGGGGTTTCGCCCCCCTGGACCTCCCTTCAGGTGACTCGGCCCCGTTTGAGGCGGACCCTTGTCATTACTTATGAATATAAAATTATTATTTCTATTTCAATCCAGTGCCTGCTTTATTTACATATATATAATACACAAATGAAAATAATACATAAATATTTCTCTATATATTTCCTATGGGAGAAATCGTAACTTTAAGAATTAATAACTCAAAAAGTTATAGGAATTTCGGGAGGAAAATAATTTTCCTGTAATCCCTAAAAAGTCCTCTTTAAGCATCTGTAAATGAATTTTTTTTTTTTTTAATAAGTATTATTTTGTCACCTAAAAACTTTTTTTTTTTTTACACTCACAATCACACACACATTCACACAGTTTTTTCGGCAACTCAGGTCATATAAGACTTTTACGATATCCGTTATTGATTAATATTACATACATATTGGGGATCGAGGCATTCTTATGTAAGCCATTTGGTATCCAAATAGTTTAAATAAAATGATCGGACTGCCTGGGGTCCGAACTCGCGACTTTTGGTATAAGAGGTTAGCACGCTAATCCCTACCCCAAGCCCCGAGGGCCTTGTCATGATTTAATTACGAAATTAAAATTATTGTTATTATTCCAATCCAGTGCCTGCCTGAGGATTAGTTTACATTCAAAGAATACATAAATGCGAAGAATACATAAATGCTATCTCATACACTTCTTATGGGAGAAATCGTAACTCGAAAAGTTACGGGAATTTCGGGATGAAAATAAATTCCTGTAATCCCTAGAAGGTCCTCTTTAAGCATATAAAATTTGGTTTTAAAATTCCAACTCCCCAGTGGCGAAATAAACAAAACTTTCTTTATACCTTAGATCGACTAATTATATGTGAAAAAACTTAATTTTTTTTAAACTCGAAGGTTAAGTGTCTTCTTCTTTACTATATCAATGATCTGTCGGATAAATTTGCTAGTTGATTAGAGATAATTCATACATATTTTTTTATTTCTTCTAAATTTAATCTGAAATCGAATCCAAGTTTGAAAATAAATCGGAGACAAGTTCGCTTTTTGATCAGATCGAGTGCTATTATTTTAGATCGACTTGAAGAGCATCCTGCAAATTGCTTCAGACGTCAATCCTTGCGATTCAATATTACTCGGAGGTCCTCGAACCTTCAATAGATCTCCAAATCAAATATACCATATATGATAATATACAGTATCGAAAGAGAGCGATATGTCTAACAAAAAAAAAACTCAACTCTGTCTTAAATAGGCCAATAAAAGGACAATTGTTATTGCTATTGTTCCAACCTTCTTGAAAAATATACGAGTTCTGGAATAATATTTTTGCTTATATATACCGTATATAAAACATAATAAACTTTTCATCTTTGAATAAAACATTTTCGATTGTAAACCGAAGAGTATATTTTAATATAGTAGCAAAGTTCATGATGATATTAAAATATTGAAAACGATAGACATCGAAAATTTCTCTTGTTTTTTTTTTTTATGATCAATTTATAGTATTAGGACCTTATCGAAATTCACCATAAATATCCCACGCCCTTTTGTAAGGCCGTTATATATCGATATTTTCACTTTCTCTTACCTATATATGTTAATATATATAAAGTACTGGATTCATATCAAAAATTCGATGTCGAGATTTTGATGGATACATGTTTAAGTCCTAAAAATGGTCTCAAAATATCTCAAGAACGAAAAGATCTTCGAGGGTGAAATTTGATATTTATTTTAGATACGCTACATGCATGTAACAAATGTTTACAAAAAATAAATTAATGACGAATTTTTTTTTTTTTTTTAAATAGATAATAAAGTAAAATTCAAATTACAATGCGTTAATAGGTCGATCACAACACAGTCGAAGAATCTATATATATAATTCACTAATGTCCGTCTGTCTGTCACGTTCTATTTAGGCAACTTCCCGTTGGAATTTGAAATGAAATTTTTTATGCTCAAAGAGGACCTTCAAGGCATTACAGGAAAATTATTTTCATCCGAAATTCCTATAACTTTTTGAGTTATTAATTCTTAAAGTTATGATTTCTCCCATAGGAAATGTATAGAGAAATATTTATGTATTCTTTTCATTTGTGTATTCCATGAGTGTAAACAAATCCTCAAGCAGGCACTGAATTGGAATGGAATAATAATAATTTTCTTTTCATAATTAAGAAGAAAAGGGCCCACGGGGCTTGGAGTAGTTGGTAGCGTGCCTACCTTCTATACCGAACGTCGCGGGTTCGAACCCTAGGCAGTCCAATGATTTTATTTAAAGCATTTGGATACCAAATGACCTAAATAGAAATGCCTGGATTCCCAATAGATATTTTAATAATTAACGGTTATCGTCAAAGTCTTAAATGGCCTAAGTTGCCGAAAAGACTGTGTGAATGTGTGTGTGAATGAGAAAAAAGAGTGAATGTTAAAAAAAAGAAGAAAAGACGAGGGTGCGCCGCAGGCGGGCCCGAGCCAGCAAGAGGGGGGTCCAGTTGTAAAAAAAATAAGAATTTTAATTTATAGCCATTCCCCTTCTATGACTTTACAAAAGGTAGAATAGTAAAATCATTTATCGGTGAACAAAACCTCCTTTTTGCGTGTGTACATATCAAATTTGAATGGTTTTTGAGATTCTATATGGTTGACATATAATATGGGACAATTTTACGCTACCACAAAAAGTGTATTTCTGTTAAAACACTGGCCATTATTAATAGAGAAAATTGTATAATAATAATAATAATACTAGGAAAAATTACAATTTAATTAACTAGTGTAAATTTTATAATATAGTAAAAAAAAAATCGCTATAATTTAAATACGATACGATATTCCAAAGGGAAATGAATTTAAGAGGAAATGATTTTACACAAAAGTTAATTAATAATTTAATATAAATAGAATAATAAATGAAATAAAAAATTAAATTCTACTTTATATTTGAAACTAATATTTGAGTTAAATATTTAAAAATTATATTAAATAACAAAATGAAATTCGAAAATTAAGCCCATTGTGGGATATGAAAAGCAGAAAATTTTTCCTGAACTTTTCTCTATAATAACGTCCTTCAGGCCTAAAAGATTGGATTATTTCACTTCGATAAAGAAGAATGACGCACAGCCAAGTGGATACTCATCTATTTTAAATTTGACTAGCTGCTTCGCCTGCCTGCGGCGGACCCTCGCCTTTTTTAAATTATAAAAAAAATATATTATCATTACTATTCCAAGTCCAATGGCTGCTTGAGGATATTGTTTAGATTCATAGAATACACAAATGGAATAGAATACATAAATATTTCTCTATTTCCGGTGAGAAATCGTAACTTTAAGAATTAATAACTCAAAAAGTTATAAGAATTTCGGGATGAAAATAATTTTCCTGTAATCCTGAGAAGGTCCTCTTTAAGCTTATAAAATTTCATTTCAAAATTCCAACGGAAGTTGCCTAAATAGAGCTATAACAGACGGACAGACAGACAGACACGCAGATAGACGGACATTGCGAATTATATATATAAAGATAGTTATGTAATATATCTAGTAGCTAATTTAAAATTCAATTTATTGTAAAACCAAGGCCGACGTTTCGGTTACTTATGGGACCATGTTCTGGACCAGGTTAAATTCGATAAAGAAGAATGACGGACAACCAAGTGGATACTCCTCTATTATAAATTTGACTAGCCGCTTCCGCATGCCTGCGGCGGACCCTGGCCTTTTCTAAATTATATAAAAAAAAAACATTACTATTCCAATACAATGCCTTCTTGAGGATTTAGATTCATATAATACACAAATGGAAAGAATACATAAATATTTCTCTATACATTTCCTATGGGAGAAATTGTAACTTTAAGAATTAATAACTCAAAAAGTTATAAATTTTGGGATGAAAATAATTTTTTCCTGTAATCCCTAGAAGGTTCGTCTTTAAGCATAAAAAATTTCGTTTCAAAATTCCAACGGGAAGTTGCCTAAATAAAGCGTGACAGACAGACAGACATTAGCGAATTATATAAATAGATTCGTCTGTTGGGGCAACTTTCCTTTAAAATTTTGAAATGAGGTATTGCATGGATATTTACACTGGTCTTGGGAATTCCGAAACAAAGACGGAGGGTCTGCATCAGGCGGGCGACGTGGAATAAATATATATTGAAAATAATCATGCTTTAAACTTGAACTATTAATAGCAAGTTAATCGGACGTAGTCTAATGAATATCTCATTGTAAAGGTTAATTTGCAGTCAGGACGCGCATTAAATCCATCGATGCTAATCTGATAATGCCTAAATCAATAACCAACTTGACTCCACGGCATTTTTATAAGATTGCCTCACCCATTCGTTGGCGTGCATGCTCTTGCATTAATCAGGATATTAATGATTCTATTAGAGGCTTTCGATCAAAGATTTAATCTCACCGGGTGAGATTTAAAAAAAAAAAAATATTTATTTCAAGTAATTATGGGAGCTTATTTTTTTTTTTTTTTTTAATAGATGACATCTTAAACTTTAAAGTTTATATCGAATTTGAAATCATTTTTTTTTTTTTAGTTCTTCAAACTTTTCCTATTTAATTTAATCTAGCTTTAAGAAAAATCATTTTTTTTTTTTTTTTGTTTTATTGGTGATTCTATAACGAGAAAGCTCTATTTTCAAGACATTTCCTCAACAATTTTTGAGCATTAATTTGACAATTTTCCTGCACTCCTTGTAACATCCTCTTTAAGGGTGTATGTTATTCATAAATAAGTAGCTTTTTTTAATATAGTATTTCGGCATTTGAGGTTATATGTACTACAAACGATAATTGGTGTGTGTTAATAACGATAGAGAGATCCCGGTACGTTTATTTATAGCAATTGATTTAGATAAATATTAGCGGGCTTCGCGCCTAGCCAGGGGGCTCGCCCCCCCCTAGTTTTTTTTCGATTTCTCAAAATTCGCTTCAACGAAAAAAAATCAAAAATCAATTATTTTTTAGATGCTCTTTAAAATGTATATTCTCATTTTGCCATCGAAATCGTCTGAAGACCACTTTACTTTTGTTCTTCATAGGAAAGATAAGAGAAATGGTTGCCATGGTAACAAAATACAAATAAACAAATAGTTTATAAATTTTTCAAACTCAAATATATCTCGACACAAAAAATCTGGTGTGACAAGCACAGTACCTTCGGTAATCGAAAATTGTGTGCTGTGCGACCAGTTACACCAGATTTTTTAATTATAGAAAGAAAATTATTATTATTATTGTGCCAATCTAGTGCCTGTTTGAGGATTTGTTTACCTTCATAGATGCAAAGAATATATAAATGTCAGAAATTAATAACTCAAAAAGTTATAAGAAAATAAATTTCATGTAATCCCTTTAAGCTTATAAATTTTTGTTTCAAAATTCCCAAATAAAGCGTGACAGACATACAGACGGTACATATCGGTTTATGCTGTAGATCCATCGGACAGTCTGGAATCTGAACCTACTCCTCTTGGCTTTGGAGGTTATCAACTAAATAAGTAAAATTCAATCGGTCAAGGCCAAAAGAAATCTTCTAATATCTCAAAGTTCTCTTCGAGATTTTTCATACAGAAAAGCCGAATTATTTGATATATAAGAGACCTCATTAACGTGAGAGAGCTTTGACTTAAGCCGAGACTTACGCTGCATCACCCACCATTAAATCGAGATTATGGAACAGTTTGCAAGGGTGCCTACAATCATTCCAAAAGATGTTTTGGTTTGTTTAAAGAGTATTTTCAAAATAAAAAAAACAAGTCAAGGTTATAATTCGCTGATGTCTGTCTGTCACGCTCTATTTGGGCAATTTCCCGTTAGAATCTTGAAACGAAATATTTATTGCTTAAAAAGGACCTTCTCGGGATCACAGGAAAATTATTTTCATCCCGAAATTCCCATAACTTTTTGAGTTATTAATTCTTAAAGTTACGATTTCTCCCATAGGAAATGTATAGCGATATATTTATGTATTCTTTTCATTTGTGTGTTATATGAATATAAACAAATCCTCAAGCAGGCACTGTATTGGAATAGTAATGATAATTTTTTTCATATGAAAAAGCGAGAGGGTTCAGGGCTAGGCGCAAAGCCCACCAAAGGTCCACAGCCCACAACTTTCTTTTATCTTCTGTATTTTAAATATGTTCTATGCTTGTCACTCCGAATTTTTTTGTGTCTGCATATCCCGGTATTTAGTATCCGGAATTAAAAAAATTCCCTGTTCATTTTCCGCTCATATTCACATACAAATTCAAATAATGTTTTTGATCATGGTTTTGTCAATATTTATTTCAAAAAAAAAAAAAAAAAAATTATTTTAATAAATACTTCTTTGATGTATAGTTTATAAAAAATTGATTTTAATAGAATAATTGTTTCTTTGAAATTTTATTTTTTCATTTTTCTAACCTCTTGATTCTCTCTCGTCAAAAAAAAGAAAAAAAAAACGCTTTCTTTCACTTCAAACGACTTTTACAAAAAAAAAAAAAAAAAAAAAAAATAGCAAAGAGGAAATTACGAAATAATAAAAATAAAAAAATCTGGTGTGAATAACAGCACAAAGCTGTCACTTAGCTTCAATAACCGAAAGTTGTGTTCTGCGCTTGTTCCACCAGATATTTTATGTCGATTAATTATTTAGTTTCCGCCAGTACATTAAAATCAAAGATGTGAATTGAAATAATATGAACATAAATGTTTCGTAGTGTTTTCATGGATTCTTATTTTTCCTATGAAGTACTAGAGTAAAGTATGCTTCAATCAACTTTGATAGCAAAATGAAAATATACATTTTAAAGAGGTTCTAGAAAATAATTGATTTATGAATTTTAATCAAATTCGTTTGAGCGAATTTTGAGAAAAACGAAAAAAACTGAAAATATACATCAATAAAGTGTTAGTATTCTTTGGCCGATTTTGTTCAAAAGCTTATTTTCACGGCTCAGTTGGGCACTTAACTTAAATATAAAATCTCAACCCCGTAGTTCATTTCTTTCTTGCTTTATTTTGAACATAGATTTTGCTAGTCCCACATTTTTGAGCATAAGGGAACTCAAAACCTCAAATTTAATTTTTTGACTTTCTCTCTATATATTAACATACCGTATATAGATAAAAGAAAAGAAAATTTCAAAAATGGCAGCAGAACAACAACAACAGCTTTTTTTTTCAATTTCCAGTTCAAGGCGATAGCGTGCAAAATGGAAGAGCCCGTTGTTTATAAACGCCCCTCTCTCCCCATATACATTCCCTCAAATCTTAATCGGATATTAATTTATCGCCAAGGTGATTAGAAATTTCAATTTAATACTATGACATTGAAAATTTATAGCAGATTTATTTCTAGCGTGATTACAGAATATTATTTCTATCCGAATATTCGGTACTTCTTTTTTTTTTCTAACATATATCTGGAATCATGAATATGCTTTTAAATTGAAAAAAAAAATATCATAATTTAATGTATGACATGGCGATTTAAAACCAAAAGCAATATAGATAGATACTTGATAGCTATTATAATGAATTATTACACAAACAGCATGCAAGAAATATTAAATGGAGTGGGCTATATAAAAAAAAAAAGTTTTCTTTTTAATTAAAAGATAGAGAGCTAAAATTTCTATAAAAAAAATTCCATAGCGTACTCAATTTAATTCTAGATATTTTGTTTTCAATTTATCCAATGTTATGGGAAATGGGTATTTCAACTTTTTCTAACTATTTTTATTTAGAAAATATTGGATTCATGTCAAAAATTCCATGTGGGTTTTAATGTCTGTGAGAAAAATTTCTCAAGAAAGAAAAGAGCTACGAGATTGAAATTTAATATTTAAGGTAGGTACCCCCTAAGGCGCGAAAATAAACTTTTGAACAAAATCGTCCAAAAATTACTAGTACTTTACTGTTGTACTTTTTCAGTTTTTTGTAATTTTCTCAAAATTCGAATAATTCCAGACAGCTTGGAATATTGGACAAATATTCCTGCAAATATTTTGCAAGATTTGCAATATTGGCAATATATGCAAGTTTTTCAATATTGGCAATACATGCACGTTTTGCAATATTATTGCAATATTGGCTATACATGTAAGTTTTGCAATATTGCTGCATTATTCCAAGCTGTCTGGGATAGACAGGAATAGAGGATGCCAGCACCTCTATCGAATAAAAATCGCAATCCAGTAGACGTTACATTTGAAACTTTGCCGTATTAAAGACACGTCATTTGATGTGCAAATTTATATTTTTATATATTATATAACAACTCTATCTGCATCTCAATGGTGTATACCTTGAGAGTGCCATTGGTCTCTTAAGAACTGATGATGGCTTTATTTAATTTAAACCGAAACGTCTTATGGATTGAGATTTTTATTCTCCTTTTGGCTGACATCCTCTCTTCCTGTCTATTATTCTAATCATTTAACAGCCACTTCTGTCATCAACATCCTTCTCGAAATTCGCTAAAACGATTTTGATATAAATCAATTTTTACTTTCTATTACCTTTTTATTTGTAAATATAGAGAGAGGAGAGATGGATATACACTTTTGAGGTCCTCTGAATCCAAAAAATGGTTTTCGCGACATGGTCTGTCTGTGAACAAGATATCTCATGAACGAAAAGACCTAGCAAGTTGAAATTTTATATTTAAGTTAGACACCCCTCTGGGACAAGACACGAAGCTTTTGAACAAAATCGACCAAAAAGTACTAGTGCTTTACTAATGCAGTTTTTCACTATTTTTCAATTTTCTCAAAATTCGCTTCAACAATTTTGATTAAAATTCAAAAATCAATTATTTTTTAGATGCTCTTTAAAGTGTATATTCTCATTTTGCCAATCAATCTTCTGAAGACCAATATTTTTCAATGTTAAAAAGTTTTACATATTGAATATTAAAGTACTGCCGGGAAACTAACTAACTATGACGACACAAGATGTATGTGTGACCAGTCACACCAATTTTCCATTTAATATAGAAAAAGGGACAGTAGGAATGAGCGTGCGACCTCGCCTTAAAGGCGATAGATGTCATTAGACCAGAGGGTTTGCTGTGGGCTGCTGCCTCCGGAATTGACCGTGACAAGCCAAGGGACTTGACAAGTTGAGAAGTTGTTGGGCCAACTTAATAAATAAATTGTCTGGACAAAGTCCACTAGGAGGAGGTTAATCTTTAATTAAGCCTATTAACGTCTAAATTTGAATTCACAACTAAAATATCAATTCACTAAATTTGTAAACAAATATTATAATCCTCATCCTTTGTAACTGAGAGTTGAAAAATAATTTATTTAAAACATTTGGTTAAAAAAATATGACGTAATAATTATCTATCTTTATATAATATATAACAATATATAATAATTCCTGAGGGAATTTTGAAACGAAATTTTATATGCTTAAAGAAGACCTTCGGAAATACAGGAAAATTATTTTCGTCCCATAATTCTCTATAACATTTTTGAGTTATTAATTCCTAGAAGTTACGATTTCTCCCATAGTATGGAGAAACATTTGTATTATTTGTATTTATATATTCTATGAATGTAAGCAAATCCTCAAGCAGGCACAGGATTGGAATAACAATAATAATTTTCTTTTCATAATTAAGAAAATGCGCAGGGCGGGCCCGGGAGCCAGCTGAAAGTGATCGGGGCCAACAAAATCCATTAATAGATAGATACGCAGGGCTTATAGCTGGTAGTCAATCAGGATAGGTGAGAAGAAGAAAATTCGCAGCTAGTTATATTTCATTATTTTTATTCGCATTATGTTGACGTTTCGATCCTAGTTGGGATCATCCTCAGAACAAATGGGTGTTAAATATATGTATTAATCATATATCATTCATAGAACTTGAGGAGATACAAAAATGAATATAAATAAGATTATGATTAGTCTAGTGACTTACTTCTCTACCTTTCTTATCACAATACAATTGATTTAAATTCATAGTGGTATCTCCTCAAGCATGAGATGATGGTCACGATCGCATTAGACAAATTACGACCCATTTGTTCTGAGGATGATCCCAATCGGGATCGAAACGTCAACATACATGGGAATAAAAATAATGAAATTTCTCGAATTTTCTTCTTCTTCTCACCTATCCCGAAAAGATTTAATGTTTTCAAAAATATTCTTCTATATATCTTCTAAAAAAATAAAAAGTTTTTAGTTTTAAGTTTATAATTAACTACCAAAAAATTTTTTGTACCGAAATTTTATATGCTTAAAGACCTCGGGAATACAGGAAAATTATTTTCCTCCCAAAATTCCTATAACTTTTTGAGTTATGAATTGTTGCAGTTACGATTTCTCCCATAATATGAGGTTATGTATTCTTTGCCTTTATGTATTCTATGAACGGAAACAAATCTTTAAGCATGCACTGACAATTTTTACAATTAAGAAAAGGCAAGCTGACCCTGAGCAATCAGCGTGTGGAACGTCCCTCGGGTAGTCGATCGGTATAATGTAATTTAAAAATATATATATTTAATAAAGTCAAACCCTAAATGTCCTCAGTTGCCGAAAAAAGCAAGGGCCCGCAGCAAGCGGGCGCGAAACTCGCCGAAGTTATATTTAATTTTAAAAAAGTTCTTCAATTATTATTATTAAAATATGAATATGAAAAAAAAATGGATTAAATTGAAATAATAAAATTGAAAAACGTTATTTCATTCACTATTTTTTTTTTAATTCAATTGATTTATTTATTCCACATGGTATTATTATCTAGATTATTTTTTTTTTTGTTACGTTATATAGTCTTAATTACCGCTATTAATAGTATTTAGCGAGTCCATTAATCACCACGTTTTAAGTTAAATTTATATTTATCTATAGAGAATACAACTTTAAATTGCCAATAAATGCGGAGGCAGCCGGGGGAGGGGAAGAAGGGAGGGAAGGGGGGGGGGGGGGGGGGGGGGGGGAACTTTAATAAATTTATATACCGACGATAAAATACAGGCTTAATAAGCTTTGATCGAATTTCGATTTAGAAATCGTAGTTTATATTACATTCAAAGAATATTTATTCCGAAAGTATATAGAATGAATACATCTGCTATCAGTGGTATAATAATAATAATCATCATCATCATCAACCTTTTTTTTTCCTTTTTTCTTTCTTAAATGTTCTCAGGATATAAAATAAGAAAAAAAATGTGAACTAATAAAATTCCCATTAGTATAATATATTCATTTATTGTAACCGTTTTATAAAAATCTGGTGTGACCGAACCTTCTGTAATTGAAAGTTGTGTTCTATGCTTGTCACACCAGATTTTTGTGTCTCGACATATATTTCGGGGAGTATTAAAATGGCATTTTTCCTATGAAGTACAAGAGTAAAGTGTGCTTCTAACAATTTCAAGAGCAAAATGAGAATATACATTAAAGAGCATCTAAAAAATAATTGATTTTTGAATTTTAATCAAAATCGTTTGGACGAATTTTGATAAAATCGAAATGAACTTAAAAAGTACTTCGTAAAGTACTAGTACTCTTAAACAGATTTTGTTCAAAAAGTTATTTCCGTGTCTCAGGTGGATATCTAACTTAAATATAAAATTTCAATATTGTACCTCAATTCCTTCATGCTTTTTTTTTAACAAAGATCATTTTACGTTAACCACTTTTTTGGATCACAAAACGTGTATTTCCATCAAAATCTCGAGATTGAATTCATGACATTAATTCAATATTTTCTCTCTATATATATATTAACATATAGTATATAGGTAAGGGAAGGTAAAAATAAATTTTACGAATTATAAAAGTCTATATACAGGGGTATATATAATAGCGGAGAGTCCGTCTGTCTGTCTGTTTGTCCGTCTGTCACGCTCTGTTTAACCAACATCCCATTGGAATTTTGAAAAGAAATTTTGCAGACTTATAAAGGTCGTTATGGAGAGTTCAGGAAAAATGCGGTCAGTATGTAAATCTATAACCTATATATACTTCACTAATCTCTGTCTGCCCCATTCTGTTTGGCCAATATGCTTAAAGAGGACCTAGGAATTACAGGAAAATTATTTTCCTCCCGAAATTTTTATACATTTTTGAGTTATTAATTCCTAAAGTTACGATTTCTTCCATAGGAAATGTATAGAGATATCTATGTATGCTTTGCATTTATGTATTCTATGAATGTAAACAAATCCTCAAGCAGGCACTGGATTGGAATAGACGTAATAATATTTTCTTTATTAAGAAAAGGTAAGGCTCAGCGCAGGCGGGACCGAGCCAGCTGAGGGGGGCGAAGCGCCTTCGGCGGGCTTCGCGTCTAGTCTATTTATATAACTCGGTAATGTCCGTCTGTTTCTTTGGAAATTTCATACGCTTATAGAGGACCTTCTAGAGATTCCCGAAAAATTATTTTTTGTTCCGAAATTTTTATAACTTTTAGATTTTTAATTTCTAAAGTTACGATTTCTCCCATAGGAAATGTATGTGAAAACATATATGTATTCTTTGCATTTATGAACATATAAATGTAAACAAATCTGAATTGGAATAATAATAATATTATTTTCATAATTAAGAAAAGGCGAGGGTCCGCCGCAGGCGAGCCCGAGCCAGCTGAGGGGAATCCAGTTAAGGCGGGCGTTGCGGCTAGTTATTTAAATAATTCTAATTAATGTATTAAAAGTAAAGTGTTTAAAATACCATTTTCTTTAATGTTACTCTTATCATAAATAAAAATATTGTCAATATTTTAAATTAAAAGGAAAATTAATCAAAAACATCCCAGGGGATATTTGATTATGTCTTGTGAACAGTTAAATTCATTTTAATTTTTCCATCTAATCTAATGAATAACTTCTTGCACATTGCTCCTGGATTATGCTAATTATACTCGAAATTAATTAAAGGTATTTTTATGATTTATTTGCCTCATTTAAATTTAAGAAGTTGCACATTTATTCATCTCATTATCTTCTTTGACCCTCCTCTTCTCTCAAGATGATTTTTTTTTCTTCTTTTTCCTTGTAATGTTGACTTTAGAAATGAAAAATTTAATTGGAGTTCAAAGTTTTTTTTTTTTTTTTTTTTTATAAAGATGTTTTAATATCTTAGATGATTGTTTGGAGTAGAACCTCAAATTGTAGAAAAATATATTATAATAAATCAAAATCTTGGAAGATCTTTTGATACTGATAAATAAATAAATCTGGTGTGATTAGTCGCACTTTTTCTTACTTTTGGCAATTGAAAGTTGTTGTTGTCTGTACTACACCAGAGTTTTTTGGTGTCTAGAAAAATAATGATAGACAATTTATAAACAAAGGAAAATCTTTATAATTTGTTGAGAAAAGTAGATTTATTTATTTATTTAAAAGAATGTCCGTCTTTCTGCCGCGCTCTGTTTTACCAATTCCCGTTATAATTTTGAAACGAAATTTTATATGCTTAAAGAGGACCTTCTAGGGATTACAGGAAAATAATTTTCATCCCGAAATTTCTATAACTTTTAGAGTTAAGTTACGATTTCTCCCATATGAATTGCATGTGGAAACATGTATTCTTTGTATTTAGGTTTTTTTTTTTTTTTTTTTTTAAATAACATTCACACTTTTTTTCTCATTCACACTCACACTCACACACACATTCACACAGTCTTTTCGGCAACTTAGCCCATTTAAGACTTTCAACGATAACCGTTATTTATGAATTTATCTATTATTGGGGTCCAGGCATTCTTATTTAAGCCATTTGGTATCCAAATGACTTAAATAAAATCATCGGACTAGCCTGGGGTCCGAACCCGCGACGTTTGGTATACGAGGTTAGCAAGCAGCCTCTACACCAAGCCCCGAGGGCTATTTATGTATTCTATGAATATAAACAAATCCTCCATCATTCACTGGATTGGAATAGTAATAATTTTTTTTTTTCATAATTAAGAAAAGGCGCTCAGGCGAATATTTTCTTATTAATTTGCTGATATTTTGATATATATCTTTGATGTACTGTTCTCACATAAATATTTATTTTCTCCAATGTAAACACCTAAGAGCTTTCCGGAAATAACAAAACATAGCAACAAAATCTGTTATTGAGAATACTAACGCAATATTTTTTAAATTCTATTCCATTGGAATATTCAAACCAAATTAAAGTAATAATTCCACTTATAATAAGGATGGAAAATTTCAACAAGCCTAGTTTTAAATCACTTGTAGATAATGTTTATGTTCAAGAGTTTGTGTGGTTGGTTAGGGGGAGAGAGTGAGAGAGAGAATTGCATGCTTTAGGTCACTAAGACGCCTCCCTTAGACGCCAGCCATATTTATTTGCTTCCTTATTATAGGGAAACCTACAAAAGAGCCGGCTAGTGTTTCATTAACTACAAGAAATAAAAAAAAAAACAGCTATTACTCTCCTTAACCAAGTAATAAAACATGTCGAACAAGTCATAAGCTCGTAAATTCTTCACAATAATCTTTTAAGAGATAATTTTCTCAGCTACCTATAAGGAAATGTATTCATTGTGTCTGAAATCAAAATCGAAAAGGAATTCCTTAGATCGTTTGTGGTGTGACATCAAAACTTCACAACACACAAGAACAGAACACAACTTTCGGTGATCGAAAGTTGTGCGACTAGTGACACCATATTTTATTTTTCATAGCTATTGGACTTAATTATCTAAGTTTAAATCAAAGCCATTAAAAAGTAAGATCACAAATGAACCATAATTTTAAATGAAGTCCTAAAAAAATGTAAACTATATACACTTTGCGTGATTATATTCAATAACAACGGATTATAGATTAAGAGTACAAATTAAAGAAGATATATGAGAATTCTCGTCAAAAATAAGAACTAGAACTCGTTCACACCAATCAAATAGATACTGGAATACTGGACAACTAGTCCTTTTCATCCTCAAACTGCTCACGAATATTAGCTACGACATTTTCCTGTAACACGTGTTACAGCGAAGTTTCCAGTACTTTTGCGGTTCATGGTCTCCCAGAACTATGTTTGTGGGACACCCTGTATTTTATAAGTATAAAGTTATAAAGAGGCCAGCTAAATTGGTGTCTAAGATAGTCTGAAGAACACCCCCACACCCCAAGGCGGGCCCCACACCATGGGTTTTATCTAAATATAAAAAAAAAAATATTATTGGGGGGGGGAGGGAGTTTAAAAAGGAAAGGGAGTAGACCCCAAAACAAACCCACCCCCCCACAGAGAAAGAGGGGAGCTGGGGCCGAACCGTTGGGGGGGGAAGAAAAAAAAAAAAAAATATTTTTTTATTTTTTTTTTTTTAGGGCGAAAGCCCTCCTCTTTCCTTATATAAAAATATTTGAAATTTTTACCAGGGTATTTTGGAGGGGACTTGGGAGAGGAAGCAGGACGAACGAGCTGACAAGAAAAAGACCTTTTAAAGAGTTGATAAGAAGAAGAGGAAATGTGGAATTTACAAGATGGATGGAGGAAGTGGAGAGGATTGGTAGATGAAGAGGAAGACCTAATATGCTAGAAGGCTTAGTCTTAAATGAAAATAACTCTACTCACAATCTAAGAAGATGCTCCGAAACACTGAGAACAAAGTTGGACAATGAGATTCAACAGGCATGGACAAGAATAGACAACTCCACTTACAATCCCACCTACAAATACCTAAAGAAGACCCTAGGGACTGAAAGCTATCTGTGGGATAAGAGATTTAAAGAAAAAGACAAAACAATATGGGCCAGATTAAGATGCGGAAACGACAAAAGAAAATAAAATCTGGAGCAAATGCAAGATGCAGCTTCTGCGACAGGGAAGAAGAATCTGCGCTGCACTTCCTAGAATGTGAGGTACTGAGAGAGGGGGACGAGCGAAGAATGGCGGGGATGGCTGGAAGAAAAGGGAACAAAGATAGAAGATGAAGAAAAACTTGTAAGACACTTGAATAAAGGACCGGACAAAAATTATACCTCTTAAGACAGAGGAGTTATTCAAGCCGATAAACTTTTTCGTGCATGCCCCCCTAACCTGCCACTATAGACACATGATTCGTAAGACGTTGTTACCCGTCAAAAGTGGTGTGAGGTCTGGAAAATCATAAGAGAATTAAAGAAAGCATGAACCCAGTGCAATTAAAATTTACTATATAAAAATAATCTGTAAATTGTAAATCTGTAAATGTAAATAGATTTAAAGAAAATGTATCCCAAACCCCAAAAACAGGGGAGGGAAGGAATCACAAATAAATTATTATTATTATTATTTGAAAGTATTTAAGATTTGTTTATTAACTTCTGAAACAACAACAATTGTTTGCAAGTTGACATTTCTAGACTGATTCTAAATACACCTAATACTAGCGGCGCCCAAGCAGCCAGTCATTCAAACGTAGCGACACTAGCGCTAAAATGTGTGTCCTTGCAAACGTTTGGGAGTTGAGCGTTTTGAACTGTCAAATGTTGTGAGTTACACCACCCTGGACTCGACTCCCAAGGGTCTTATTTGACCAGAAAATAAAAAATAAATTAAACTAACTAATAAATCAACACAAAAAACAGAACAGAACACAACCGAAAGTTACACCAGATTTTTTTAAATTGAGGAATTTTCTCCATTTATTAGTATATTCAAAAGAGAAATAAGAAAATATTATTCTTACTAAAATATCACATTTAATAAAATATGAGCCTATCGACTAATGAACCTTAGCATATTGATTTTCAAGCAAAAAAAAAAAAAGAAAAAAAATATATAAATTCTTGATGTTAAAGCTTTTAAACTAATAGAACAGAAAACACTAAACTAGATTAAATATACGTCCCAGTATACATATATACCGTATATGTGTCATTATTTTAACCTTTTCTTTTTAAAGTTAAAGAATTAGTAGAAAAATCAACCATTATCTAAATGGTGGAAAACATCACAATTTCTCGTGATGGTATTCTAATTTATAAAAGTAATTATTCTTCTTCTTTTAACATTATTATCACTAGGCGCGAAACCCGTCGAAGTCGGACCCTTCGCCTTTTTCTTAATTATGAAAAGAAAATTATTATTTCGTATTCTTTTTCTTTCAAAGTCAAAGAATTTCCAGTGCCTGCTTGAAGATTTGTTTACATTCATAGAATACATAAATATTTCTCTATACATTTCCTATGGGAGAAATCGTAAATTTAGGAATTAATAACTCAAAAAGTTATAGGAATTTCGGGATGAAAATAATTTTCCTGTAATCCCGAGAAGGTCCTCTTTATGCATATAAAATTTCATTTCAAAATTCCAACGGGAAGTTGCCTAAATAGAGCGCGACAGATGAGCAGACAGACAGACGGACATTAGCGAATTATATATATAGATAGATAACTTTAGACGAAAGATGTTTAAAACATTCAAAAAGTTTTAAATATGCAACTTTATGCATTATTGACCAAATATGCAAAAATATGCAATATAGAATTTGAACCCTATTTCCTATGGGTGGGACTTAATATAGTCCCTCACTGTACATGTTTGCAAATAGAGCATGCAAGTGCATATGAATCCGGGCTTTATATATAAGTATTGGATTCATGTCCAAAATGCAATGTCGAAATTTTTTGAGTCCAAACAAGTACGTAAATTCCGCAAAATGGCCTGTCTGTGAACAAAATATCTCAAAAACGAAAAGAGCTACGAGGTTGAAATTTTATATTTAAGTTAGGCACCTTTTGCTACGTAACACTAAGCTTTTAAACAAAAATCGGTCAAAGAGTACTAGTACTTTATTAATGTAATTTTTTTCAGTTTTTTTCTATTTTCCCATAATACACTCTAAGGATTTGGATTAAAATTCAAAAAACTTTTTAGAACCTCTTTAAAATGTATATTCTCATTTTGTTCGTGAAAATGTTTGAAGACCACTTTACTCTTGTACTTCACAGAAGCTATGTTAACAAAATATGTCTATAAATTTTACATCTTGAATTCTCTAAATATTAAATATGCGTCAACACAAAAAATCTGGTGTGACAAGCACCGAACACAACTTTCAATTGCCAAAGTTGTGTGCTGTAAGACAAGTCAAGCCAGATTTTTATATTTTATTATTAATAAAAATTAGTAGAGCTATTATTAATTAACGAATCTTCTGCTTAGTGATGATAATATATTTTTTTTTAAGTGAAACTTTTATTTCATCCTCTCAATTTTTTTTGCTCTTCTATCAGCATGTCGTGTTACAAGCCGTGATGGCCTTGACGCTACAAGCCGTGACGACAAAAATAGGAAAGTTGAAATTTAATATATATGACGAATTATAAAAAAATAATTGTGAGATTTAATTATTCAATTTTTAAATTGATAAAATATAATTTTTAAAATAATTTAAAATGATTCAAATACTAAATAAATATTGTTCTCAGTTTTTAACATGCGTCTATTGATTTCCCATTTTCCAATTATTAATTTAAGATTAAAAACGCGATTTTAATAACCTTAATTGAATAATTTTCTGAAAATTTTCGGTTAAACGCCTACGATCCGAAAAAAAAGTTTCACTTGCATCGTGGTTTCATAAAACCACACAATGATTTTTTTATTGTAATTAAAAAAAAAGTTCTCGAGTATTATATTTTTTTTTTTAATACAATAATATATTGATGGTAAATGAAATTAAAATCTGTTGGCCCGAGCAAAGGGGGGGGATGTTTAATAGTTTGTAGTTGCATCAAAGGTTGCTAAGGAGACCAGAGAGAGAGAGAGAGAGAGGTACGCACCGGAATCACAGTTCTGGACCACCACCACCTCTCAACAAGTTGGGGATTCAATTGGGGGGCTTTTCTCTTTGTTAAATTGGGAAAGAAAGAGGAGCAGGACTTTGCGGGGGCAGCAGCTACTTCATTTGCACTCGCTCTCTTACAGTTTACATGTTTGTAGAGAGAGTGAAGCAAAAGCAACACATATAAAGGAAACCCTTTCAAGTAACTTAGAAATAACGGAAATATCACCCCCCACCCCCTTTTGCCTTTGCCTTTTCGGTTTGATAAACACAAATGCCCAATATTAAAGGTTTAATGACAATATGTAATAAATAATAATAAGAGAATAAGTTCAAGGTGAAATTAACAAATTTTCACTTTCTCTTACCTACATTAAGTATTGGATTCATGTCAAAAATTCCATGTCAAGATTTTGATGGTAATACATATTTTGAGGTTCACTGAGTCCAAAAAAGTGGGTCTTTTTTCAAATATGTAAAGGTAAAAATCTGGTGTGACTGATCGCACAGCACACAACTTTCTCTTATCTTCAGTAATCAAAAGTTGTGTTTTGTGCTTGTCACACCAGATTTTTTTTTGTGACGACATATGATATATAAGAATTCAAGTTGTAAAATTTATAATGTGAAAATATTTATATTTTGTTACCATGGTAGGCAACCATTTCTCCTATCTTTCCTATGAAGTACAGAAGTAAAGTGGGCTTCAAACAATTTTGAGAGCAAAATGAGAATATACATTTTAAAGAGCATCTAAAAAATAATTGATTTTTGAAATTTAATCAAAATCTTTGGAGCGAATTTTGAGAAAATCGAAAAAAAAAACTAAAAAAATGTATTTCATCTTTGGGAGGGGGGGGTCCCTAATTTAATAATAAAATTTCAACTTAGTAGCTCTTTTAGTTCGTCAGATATTTTGTTCACATACACAGACAGGTGCCATGTTGCGAAAACCATTTTTTTTTTTTGGACTCCTGAGTCCCGGGACCTCAAAATCCCATCAATTTTCGACATGAATCCAATACTTCTATCTCTATATATTAACATATATAGAGGTAAGAGAAAGCGAAAAAATGGCTGGGTGACTGCAAATGATTTTTGGCATTCTCTTCCCTGTAACATTCTTTGTGGCAGATGCTCTACTCCAGTGTTTTTTCAACCTTTTCACTTTAATGGAAAAGCTGCTATACTCTGTTACCAGGCCTCCCGGGAAATCAGACTGGCATGACATTTTGTGAATATATTAAGAAATTAAAAAACCCTAGATTATTATTAAAAAAAAAAAAAAACATTTTTAATTTCAATCAAGGCGGGTGGCCCTAAAAAATCATCATGTGAAACGTCCCTCAGTTGCCAAAAATATAGCAAATACTGGTATTTGTTTAACCCTAGGAGTTTGAAATTTTATATTTAAGTTACCTACCCTCCTGACAAGCGAAAAAAAGATCGACCAAAGAGTACTAAACCTTTGCTGATGCACTTTTCAGTTTTTTTTTTTTATTTTATCTAAATTAACTTTAAAAAACTGGAAAAGTACATCAGTAAAGATATAGTACTTTTAGGCCGATTTTGTTCAAAAGCTTATTTTCTGCTTAACCTAAATATTTAATTTCAACCTCGTAACTCAATCCTTCATGCTTTAATTTGAAAACAGACATAGCAATTTGAGAGGAGACCCACTTTTTTGGACTCATGGAGGCTTCAAAACATGTAATTTCGACATCAAATTTTTGACATGAATCCAATATTTTCTCTATAGGTAACAGAAAGCAAAAATTAATCCTTCAACAGCCAAACACTCTTCTTTTTAATTATTCTAGTTTCTAAATAAATAAAAATTATTTAGTTTCAAGTTTATAATTAAATAAAAAAAAAACAAAAGAACGTTCCATTTTTTTATGCAAATTTATTTACATGATCATATTTCACTGATAAAAAAAAAAATAAAATTGAAAGAAAAGCGCAATTTATTCGTTCGATATAAAAGAATTATGGTTGATTAAGTTCTATCTCAAAGAGACTAATTGCTCTTTGGTTGGTAAAATATAAATAATAAAATGACGGAATAAAAGGAAAATAATCAATTATATGTATACATCATGTACGGCGGTATATACTACATATAATATATGGTCCTTTTAAAATCTCATAATAGAATGATTTTCGGAAATTAATTTTTTTTTTTTTTCTTTTTCATGACAAAATGAATGCTTTGAATGTAATAAATCATGAAATTTACGCTATGTAAAATCAATGATGTAAAAATTTGTTGCAATTGGTTGGCTGGCTGGATATAACAATAGGGTAGTAAAAAGTATTCTGAATTTTTGAATTTTAAGGATAATTTGTTATCAAATTAGGGGAATATATATATATTTTTAATAGGAGAATTATATTCACAAGGTTTTCTGTTTCAATAATATATTAATTTGATATTAACACTTTATACGTATTTCGACACCATATGACGTATAAAGTGTTAATATCATATATTGAAACAGAAAACCTTGTGAATTTAATTCTCCTATTAAAGCATAATGATTCAACTAGAGCCAACGGTTACCAGTTTAAAATTAAGTATATATATATATATATATCTAGTCGCAAAGCCCGCCTAAGGCAGCCAGCCAGGGTTCTGCGTCCCCTGGACCCCCTTGCTCGCCTCCAATTTGGGATATTTCTTGTTGCAATGCAAGTGTTAAGATGTTGAGGAAGGATCTTGAGTTCAAGCGAGGGCACAGCACAAAAGGGTCTTATTTATGACAGTTTAAAGATTCAGTCGTATGCAAGTTTCCTTCTTTTTTTATCTACCCGCCCACAGTCCTATTGGTATACCTGGAAAGCTGACTCACAGAGCATATAATTGTCTCTCTAATTTCCAAACTAACTTGTTGATTTTGTGTTCCCTTATTGAAAAAATTTGATTATAAATATTTTACCAAATTATTTAAAAGATTCAAATTATTGCTACGTTACTCCCAGATCCATGTACTATATGTTTACTTAATTTCAAATAAATTGTGAATTTCTATAGAATAGACACATACATACATACGTTTTTTCCCATTTCATTTATATATAGATAGATAGCGGAGTGTCTGTCTATCTATTTGAACAACTTCCCGTTGAAATTTCGAAACCAAATTTTATATGCTTAAAGAGAGATTACAGGAAAATTATTTTCCTCCCGAAATTCCTTTAAAATTTTTTGAGTTATTAATTGCTTAAGTTACTATTTCTCCTATAGCATGTAATCTATGAATGTAAACAAATCCTCAAGCAGGCACTGGATTGAAATAATAATAACTAGGTAGACCTTTATTTGAAAAGAGGTGGAATTTTTTTCAAACAACGCTCAAATAGACTGTAAATAAGCATGTCACTGGCGTCATTTCAACTTTTTCTTGGGGGGGGGGGGGGGCAAATATTTTTTTCATTAAAATTTACTTACAAATGGCTACAGTGAGGGTCAATATTAAGTCCCACCCATGCGTTTTCTACTTGTGATAATTTCATTGTTTTTAAAAAAATATTATATTTTTTATAGTTCAAACCTAGAAAATTTCCAATAAAGATTTTCATTTTCTTTTATAAAAACAATGAAAAAATCACAAGTAGAAAACACATGGGTGGGACTTAATATTGAACCTGACTGTACTCAAATTTGGTCAAAAGATATTTAATTAAATTAAAAAAAACTCAAATAGCCGCAGTGGCACAGTCACTACTGATGTTCGGTAGGTGTTTATTGAAATAAAATTTATAAAAAAAATTTTTCAACTTTTTATTAATGCATGTAGTTGAGGCTGACTGCTTTGCAAAGTACAGTTTCGATATACAATATAATCATCGTCAGAGCCTATAAAAAATATAATTTAATTAATTTTATACACTTTATAAACGCGTAAATATATTTTATTTAGAATAATTTTATCAAAATCAGAGCCCTTGGTGGGGGGGGGGGGGTAAATGCCCCCTGCCCATCCCCAAAATGTTTCCACTGAAGCCAGTCAATATATCGTTCAAGATAACAAATTTTCGTGTTTGATCGGTCAAAAATTGGGCCGGTGACCTAGGATAAAGCTAGTCCGCCCGCCGCGAATGCGTGGAGATCCTGGTTCGACTCCAGGGGGATCAATTTTTGTCCAATCAAATTTGTTATCTTAAATAATAATAATTTTTTCTTATAATTAAGAAAAGCTAGGGTCCGCTGCAGGCGGGCTAGTAATAATAAATTTCATCAAATGACTATTCATTTAATGTGTCTTCCTTTTGTATAGAAAAGATTAACTTTCTATTTTTTTTTTTTTTTTTTTTGCCAACCCCAAATATAATAACTTATATACGTGACACTTTTTTTTGTTGGGGGGGGAGTATCATATTGGGTTGGGATGTCATTAAGGAGACTAGTAACAGACAAACTACTCTCGAGACGCGCGAGAAAGTGAAAAAAGAAAACAAAAATCTGGTGTGACTGGCGCATAGCACACAACTTTCTCTTACCTTCGGTAATCGAAAGTTGTGTACTGTGCTTGTCACCCAGATTTTTTGTGTCGAGATATATTTAGTTCCCGACAGTACGGAACATATGAATTCAAGATGTAAAATTTATAAGTATGGGAAAATATTTATATTTTGTTACCATGGCAACCATTTCTCCTATCTTCCCTATGAAATACAAGAGTAAAGTGGTCTTCAGAAGATTTCAATCGCAAAATGAGAATATACATTTTAAAGAGCATCTAAAAAATAATTGATTTTTGAATTTTAAAAAAAATCGTTGGAGCAAATTTTGAGAAAATCGAAAAAAACTGAAAAAGTACATCAGTAAAGTACTAGTACACTTTGGCCGATTTTGATTAAAAGCTTATTTTTCCGGTCCCGGGGGTGTTTAACTTAAATATAAAATTTCAACCTCATAGCTCAATTCCTTCATGCTTAAAATTGAACACACACCCACCCACCCACACACCCACCCACCCACACACCCACCCACCCACCACACCCACCCCACCCACCCACCCACCCACAGACAGACCATGTCGCGAAAACCACTTTTTTGGATTCAGGGGACCTCAAAACGTGAAGATCCATCAAAATCTCGACATCGAATTTTTGACATGAAACCAATACTTTCTCTCTATATATATATTACATATATACATAGAAGAGAAAGAAAAAGACAACGCGCACGTAGAAAACAAAAGAAGAGACGGCTTGAAGTCAATCGCAAGTGACGGACGGACAGTTGAAGCTAAAACCAAATAAGTTAGACCCTTTGGTTTGTGCCAACGGCGTGAATGATAATCTCGGTTTGTTGGATACGCGCGCATTTTCCTTTTTAAAACAAAATAGCCGAGATTTTTTTTTTTTAACATCAAAACAACTAGACATCCTTTTTTTGTTTTGTTTGCATGTTGTTGTTGTTTTCATTGTTTTTTTGTTTCTTTTTGGATCGTCAAACTTTCAAGTCCACCTGTCAAGTTTCTTATGTCAAAAATAAATAGCAAAAAAAAAAATAAATAAATTGAAAATCATAAGAATAAATAAGTTGTATGTATTTATAAAAGACGAAAAAAAAAATAATAATTAAAATAAATTCTAATCCTTTAATCCTTTTAAATATACGTGAGTCAAAAGAAAAATCTGGTGTGATTGTTCGCACAGCACACAACTCTCCAACGGCAATTAAATGTTGTGTTCTGTGCTTGTCACACCAGATTTTTTGTGTCGATATATTTATTTCCGGTATATATTAGATTTCAAGATGGTGAAATTTATAAACATGGAAAATAGTTATATTTTGTTAGAATTGTCTCCTATCTCTAAAAAGCATCTAAAAAATAATTGATTTATGAATTTTGATTAAAATCGTTAGATCGAATTTTGAGAAAATCGAAAAAAAACTTAAAAAGTACATCAGTATAGTATTAGTACTCTTTGGCCAATTATGTTCAAAAGCTTGGTGTTAAGTCCAAGAGGGTATCTAACTTAAATATTGTAGCTTACTTATTTTATTCTCAACATTCAATTTTTGACACTATCAACTTGTTGTTGGTTCACCTAGTCGACGCGAGAGGCGCCACTAATCAAGAGCGCCTGTTAGTTAGGCAAAATCTCACCACAACAGATATATACCTTTGCCTATTTCATAGGCTCTCTCTCTTCTTTCTCGCCTTAAATCCTGAGGGTCGGGTTTTGCGACCAGGAAGGAAAAGAACAGTCCGTCCCGTCGCACGGTTAAAAGACCATAAAAAAAATATTTACCATTTTTTATTCGAAAAGTGATTATAAAACCGACAGCTTGTAATATTGCAGTAATGCCAATGTACAATCTTGCTCAATATTGACAATATTGCAGCAACTCTGTTGCATATTTAATTCACCCGAAAATAAGCTTTTGAACAAAATCGGCCTAAAAGTTACTAGTACTTTACTGATGCACTTTTTTCAGTTTTTTGTTTTTCTCTTAATGATTCCCCTTGTTTAAAATTCAAAAATTAATTATTTTTTAGATGCTCTTCAATATGTATATTCTCATCTTGCCCTTGAATTGTTTTGAAGCACAATTTACTCTTGTACTTCATAGGAAAGATTTCAGATTTTTTCAAATTCACTTTCCGGCTCTTCCTTCCATAGACCCAATGTTAAATCCCTATAGGGATTTGCATGTTAATATTAATTCAAAAGGGGGAATTCCCCTTTAGAACTTTTTACACATTTTAAAAAATCTTTTCCAATTCTTATGAAATTTTGTATTTATTTTGTGACCAGGACTGTGCACAACTTTCTCTTACCACAGGATGAGAGAAAGTTGTCTGCTGTGCGCTAGCCCCACCAGATTTTTTTTCTTTAATCACATCTGTGTTGAAGATTTTATAAAAGGCTCATAATTAATTAATGTCTGTCTGTTTGTCTGTTTTCCATGATATCTCCACACAGCTTGCAGGAAATTTGTTAATAAAAAGATTAAGATAGGAAATTAAAGGGGGAGGTCCGCCGCAGGCGGGTCCGACACGAATAGGGGGTCCAGGGGTGCCTTGCTAGACCCTTTGGCGGGTTATACCGTATATAATAGCTTGTAGGAATAGAATACTGTAATTATGTAACTCAACATTTTGTTGAGTTAAAATTTCGTAACTTGCTAACTGGATATCTCCTAGGACTTTGTAATTTCATTGTAATTTCAAGACGTAACTAGGATATTTTGTCATTAAGGTAAGTAAGAGTTTAAAGTATAGATAACTCAAAAGTAAACCTTTTTTTTATAACTTTGTGGGGAGTTAACGCAATATTGTTAAATTGTTTTTGACACATGCTGTATTCCAGCCTATATGATGATTCTTAGTATAGAACTAGTATTATTATTTTGCATGCTGCCATCTGGTTTATAAAATTTGTTTTATGGGTTCTGAGATTATTATTAACTAAAATGGAGCGATTTATTTTGCAATATTTATTATTTCGGAGGAAGGGGGGGGAACAATGTTTATTCGAACATAAATAATTTAATCCTAGGGATATCAGACACAATGGACAATAAATCACAGCTACTGACTCGCGGAATTTATAGAATACAAATTTTATAGAGGTTGACGTTACGTGAAGAAAGAAAGGACGATGTGTATGTGTCTGTGTGTATGTGTATTCTTGAGTGGTTTGAGGTGATGGACTCGAAAATTGAAAAAATCCGCGTGTCCATACAAGCGGGAAATAGCGTTGCTGCTACCGACGACAGGATGGAGGGGATCGTCGTCGAGAGCGTAGAGGATGCATCATGTGCTCTGTTGCAGATAGGATCATTTAAGCAAAGGCGCTCTTTGAATTTATTTTATTTATTCATTTATCGAAATAACAATAAAGAGTTCCCTTCTCAAAAAAAGATTTTTTTTTTTATATAAGAATAAAGAAAATGAAATCCAATTTTCCCTTATAGAAAATAAAAAAACAACATACATGTAAAGTAGTTATTTAAAAAGTTCTTGAATGCACTACTCCCAGAGGAGGGGACGGCTTCCCTCCCTAATTAAATGATAAATTAGATTCTTCAATGTGCCTCTAGAGGCTAATCCATCTCGCGATTAAATCGATCAACAATAGAAGACAACGCTATTTCGATTTTTAATGAAAAAAAAAAAATCCCTGCTCAATGTCACTTTAAAGAAACAAGTTTTTTGTTTTCCGGAGTAAAGAGGGAACCAAAATTTGTTTTCCAAAAATATAAAATAATGTGTATATGTATATGTGTAATTTTGGAATGATTTAATAATAATACAGTATATTGTACCAGCTAATTAAAAATTATTAACATTTTCATTTGAGAGAGTTAATGATCTTATTATTAAAATTAATTGGTTTTGATTTTTTTTTTTTTCAAAGAATCCACATAAATATTTCCCCATACATTTCTAATGGGAGAAAACTCAAAATTAATAACTCAAAAAGTTACAATTTTCCTGTAATATATATAAGGTTCACATGGAGTATAACATAAAATTTTGTTTTGAAATTACTGGAAACAGAGCTTGACAAACAGGTACAATAAAAAAGTTTGAGTTTAGAGTATTTCACAAATTGCAAGTCACTAAGAAAAGACATTGAATCTTCTATCCTGTGCAAGGGCGTATATAGACATTTTTCAGGGGGGGGGGGGCTAAACTAAAAAAAATTTTTTTTTTTTTAAAGAAACTAAATTGTTTCCGCCCGGAAAAATTTTTCCCGACCGTGTGAAAATCTTATCTTATCTATCTTATTTTTTTGTTGGAATAAATCTTCCTTTTCTTGAAATATTTATTTATTTATTTTTATTGTTATAAATACAGACTAACAATAATAATGCTCCTCTACAGAATTTTTCCATTTACAGGGGAGCGATGGAGAAAAAAAAATCATTAAGATTTAAGATTTAACATTTAAGATATTATCTATCTTATCTTATAAAATTTTACCTTTTTTTTTTAGAGACACGAAATGTTTGCCGCCCCGCGGAACATTTTCTCTAAGTGAAAAAAATTTCTCCGCGGAGCTATATTTTTTCGCACTGCGGGGCCGATCAAACATTTCGGGGGGGGGGGGGCGGAGCCCCCTGATGTCTGTATATCCTTATCTATATATATGCATTTGGAAAATTTAAGGGGAAAGGGCCGCCCTGTGTCAAATATTTTGAAAAAATGGGACACAACTAGAGTTGTGCAGAGTTTTATAGAGTTCCACATATCAAGCAAAATAAATAATTTTCAATTAGAATATATCCTTTATATTTTTCAGAAGGTGTAATTTAAGTGCACTGTGACCATGTCTACTCAAGTTACTTAAATAGTATTTAGTATAAGCGTGTCAAAAGCATTTTGTGTCAGAGTAACAACAAACGATCCGGTCTCTTGAATTTCACACGCCATCCGATTAAATTCAATGCTTTCTTCTTATCAAGATGAACATAAGTGTACATTTATAGTTTTTAAGCCGCCCTGTTTATTCTAAATTGCATCTATTTATTTATTTAATGTTGGTATTAATGATGAACTTTCTCTTTAAATAGAGGAAATTTCGATTATCATCGTAAAAAATCGAAACACCAAATTTTTACTTTCTATATATTAAGAAAGAGAGAAAGTATTGGATTAATGTCAAAAATTTGTCGAGATTTTGATACATGTTTTGAGGTCCGGTAAGTCCAAAAAAGTGGCTCCCGTAAAATGGTCTCAATTTAAGCATAAAATCTAACAATTTTGATTACAATTCATAAATCAATTATTTTTTAGATGCTCTTTAAAATCTATATTCTCATTTTGCTAGAATAGTTTGAAACACACTCTTCTTGTTCATGGTAACTAAAAAAATTCATCTTGAATTCTAAACTATATATATATGCTGACACACAAAAAAATCTGGTGTGAAAGCATAGAACACAACTTTCAAAGTTGTGTGCTGCGACTAGTCACACCAGATAATTTTTTAAAACACTAAAAAAATATTTTATAGTCACTGTGCAATTAAATATGAAATATTTTCTTTATAATTAGTATATGTAAATTTCTCCGTCGTTGTTGTTGTTGTTGTTGTTGACTTTATATTTAATTGTATATGATTTTTTTTTTTTTTTTTAATCATATCTTATTTAAATTAGTTGATTTTAATTTTTTATATCTCAAGTCATAATATTAAAGTTTTAAATTATTTTATTCCATAAGTATATAATAAATTATTTAACTTAAAAGTCAAATAATAAATGGGAAATATTTTTTTTTTTTGTTTTGGGATTGCGTGCAATTTTTTTTCTAACATCAACATGGACTTGCCTTAAAATCGATCTTTATTTTACGAGAGTTTTAAGAAAAAAATAAAGATTATAGATTGGCTATTTTGAAAGAAATAGGAACGTGAGAAAAAAAGAACCTCGAAAATATACAAATAATACACTCAGTTACATGTTTCAAGAATATTTATTAGTTAATATTTAATACGTAAATATCTCTAAACCTATAACTGAGTGTATTATTTGTAGTGTATATTTTAAATGTTTCACCGATAACTTCTACGGTCTATAGGTTTAATAATTTATAAATATATAGATTAAAATTGAATTTATTTGTATCAGAATGGTTTAAAACGAAAAATAAATTAAGGTCCTTATATGTATGAAAAATCTATATTTCTGTCTGTCTGTCTGACAAGCTCTATTCACTCTATTTAAGCAACTTCCCGTAATTTCACAATCAAATTTTATATGCTTAAAAAGGACCTTCTAGGGATTACAGGAAAATTATTTTCCTCCCGAGTTTCCTATAACTTTTTGAGTTATTAATTCCTAAAGTTACAATTAGGATTGAGGAAACATTTATGTATTCTTTGCATTTATGTATTCTATGAATGTAAACAAATCCTCAAGCAGACAAATTACAATGATAATAATACTTTTCTTCTTATAATAATCTCATAAGAAAAGTGCTTCTAAAACTTCCTCTATAAAATGGCTACTCAAAATTAAAAACTTTGCCTTTGGGGCCTAGCCTTAGAGTGCTAGGGGTCAAAAGTTCTCAAATATCCCGTCTCATGCGAAAAAATTTATTTCGATTTAATTGGCTCCCAATCAATTGTAGAGACGGGGTCTAAATAGTCTTCGATGCCGAAAAAAAACCATAAATAAATAAAAAAAAACTTTCATTTTAAACTCTTGAAATATGAGGCGAAATATAAAAAAAAAAAATCTGGAAGAATATTTGATAATAATATTAACAAACAACAGAAAAAATAAATGAGTTATTATTTATTTGCCTACTTTGGCTGACTCCTTGTCTCTGTAATTTAGAAATAACAATATTTGAAAATTAAGACATTCAATACTTCCCTTTTGGAAGTCAGTGATTTGTTTCTTTTTTTACTTTTGGAAAATAAAAATCTCTCCAGAGGCTGTTGAATCACCCTGTATTTATAATAATAATAATAAATTCCAGTAAGGAGAGTTTTTAATAAATACCCCTATATCAAGTTTAAATGCGAAGTTGAAAGGTGAATTATTTATAGTTAAACTTCCTTTATTTTTAGATGGGAAAATGTAATCCATTAATTTAATCACTGTCAGAGTTTTTTTTTTTTTTTTTTTTTTTTTGTATGTTTAGAGTGAGAAGAAAGAAGGATTTGTTCAAGTATTCGCTACTTATAAATAAGTATGCTATTGGTTGTTGGAACTTAGGGAACACAAAATCTAATAAAAAAATCTGGTGTGGCTGGTCGCACAAACCAACTTTCTGTTGAGTTCTTGTTTGTCACACCAGATTTTTTTGTGACGAGATATATTTAGTTATTATAATCCAAGATATATGGGAATGTGGGATAATATGGGAAAATATTTATATGGCAACCATTTCTCCTATCTTTCCTATGAAATACAAGAGTAAAGTGGTCTTCAGAAGATTTCAAGGGCAAAATGAGAATATACATTTTAAAGAGCATCTAAAAAATAATTGATTTTTGATTTTTAATCAAAATCGTTGGAACAAATTTTGAGAAAATCGAAAAAAACTGAAAAATATACTTCAGTAAAGTACTAGTACTTTTTGGCTGATTTTGTTCAAAAGATTATTTTCATGCCTTCAGGAGGGTACCTAACTTAAATATAAAATTTCAGCCTAGTAGTTTAATTCCTTCATGCTTTAAATTGAACCAATTTGCGGGACCCACATTTTTGGACTCATATGACATCAAAACATGTATTTATATTCATCAAAATCTCCAAAACGAATTTTCGACATGAATCCAATACTTTCTCTCTCTAAATTTATAGGTAGAAGAAAGTATAAGAGATACTTGGATTGATCAGAGAGAAAGAAAAAAAAAAGCTTATCTCTTTCATAAAGATGAGTTGATGTGAAAAGACCACTGAAATACAGAATAGGTCATAAAAACGAGGCCCTAAAAAAAAAGAATTTAATCTTCGAAATCGCAATTTAAAATAAAAGGTGTGCGTATCTGCTTAAAATTTATTAACAAGAAAAAAAAAAAAAAAACTTTTATATGAAGAAATAAAAGTAAAACTAAAAGTTTTTCAATGAGTTTTGAGAAGTTTTTTTTTTATTTAAAAATTTTTTTTTTCCTAGAAGGCAATTTATTTTAGAGAATGAATAAAAAAATTGAATGTCCAAGAGCCTGTGATTCGTTTCCAACTGGGGTTTATTTGAAACGTCCCACCTTCGACCACCCCTCCAACTGGTTCGGGCCTGCCATTCCTTAATGATGAGACAGTTAATATAAATATAAATATGCACAAAATATTTAGATTATGGGTGATACTGTATCAATCTGATATTTTGTATCAGGTATGAAAAAGTAACAGATAGTCATAATGGGTGCGAGCAAAAAATATCAGGTATTTGAGTAACAGCTACTCAGGCATACTCCACTAGACTCGTACTGGGTTTCTCGCGCTTGCGCATTGATCAAATACTTGCTTTTCACTTTAGAGCGTCGTTTACCCGATACAGTTTTCGTTTCGCCTGGCTCTCTCATTCCTTCTCTCTTGCGACCCTCCAACTCGCGACGCCCCGCCCCGTCTCTTCTCTCCTGACAGGGCAATTTCGCTAGCTCTGGCGCGCTTTTCGAACGTCATTCCGAATCATTTTTACATTTTTCACTCTACTTTTCTCACTAGGCCCTATAATAATTAAATACAAATCTAATTATTACTAATACATTATTTCTCTTTTCTTTACTTTAAGAAAGAGAGGGAGAAATGAAAAAAAAAATTTTTTTTTTAATAAATAAGTTATCTTTTTTTTTTTTACTTTGAAACTATTTTTTTATTTAAAAACGTTAATTAAAAAGTAAAAATACAAGTAACTGTGAATTTAAAAAACATAATGAACTTCAATAAATTAAATTTCTTTCGCTAGTAAAGAAATTTGTTAATTATTTTTCTAGTGCAGTATATAACATGACATTTTAAATTTGGAGACATTAAAATGTCAGTTCAGTAAGTTTGAAAAACTCCCTTTAGTAATGAATAATTATGAGTTTTTGATTTTTCATTCCAAGAATATTTATAAATACAGGGAAAAAAACTTTGAAAAATGTTAATTTAGTCTCTAGTAAAATGACATTTCATTTGGGGTACTCTTTATTTATTTGACTTTGAAAAATTATTTTTTTAAATTATAAATACAATTTTTTAAATAAAAGTACACCTTGTATATTACTAAACTTCTTAACTTAAGTATATTTTATTAGTTTCATGTTTATTCTTTTTCAAGTTAAACAAGTTCTTATTGATAGCTTCACAATGATCGAAGTATCAAATCAGATTTGTGGCTAAATTACCAACGGTTGGAGACCAAGAAAAATTACTACTACTACTACGTATCCAATCTGTTACTTGTATTTATGTGAAGTTAGCGTTGCTGAGTGAAATGTGTATCGGGTACAAAAATATCTGATAAAAATATCGGGTACGAACAAGTACCTGGTACAGCAAAATCGCGTATCGACCCATGTCTAATGCACATCTGGCTTTCAAAGAAATTTATACACCCCCTCAAATTATCAGTGTATTTAGTTGTTAATAATATTTTGTTTATGTACTTAATTTATATACTTCTATGATAATTAAAGAAAAAAAAAGAAAATTTAATTATATAACAATTTTTATTATTTTTAATTTGGGAGATTTATTAATTATAATTAATTAGCTTTTATTTTTCTTAAGTTGAGATAAGCCCCCGGGTGTGGCGTAGTAGGTAGCGTGCCTCCCTCCTATACCAACGTCGCGGGTTCGGACCCAGGCAGTCCGATGATTTTATTTAAGCCATTTGGATACCAGATGGCTTAAATAGAAATGCCTCAACCCACAATAGATAATATATATTACCACGGTTATCGTCTAAAGTCTCCAAATGGCCTCAGTTCCGGAAAAGACTGTGTGAATGTGTGTGTGAGTGTGAGTGCGAATGAGAAAAAACGTGGAATGCTAAAAAAAAAAAAAAAAAAAGATTGAGATAAAACCCAATGCTTTCCTATGGGAAAAATTTAGAAATTTTTTGAGCCACTCCATTTGAGAATTTAGGGCCTCGAATTTTTCTTGAATCATCTATAAGAATTAAATTATTTAAAAAAAGAGGATTCGGCCAATAATAAAAAGCAACTATTTTGATTTTCTTTATTTCGGCTATGAAGCTGTATATATATATTTGCTATTAATTGCTTATTAATATGCTTTGTTGTGAGGTTAGGAGCGTACAAGTATTACGTAACGCAATTTTTGACATACCTTCCCCCCCATGTAACGCGCCGTAAAATTTTTCTGGACCCCCCCCCCCAGACGTTACGTAACGCTCAAGTAGCCATTTTTATCTAAAAGTCACAATTTTTTTGAGCAAAGTACCGGAAAGTCGCTAAAATACCAGTTACGTAACGCGTTGTTCAACCCCCCTCCCCCCTTGTTACGCATGGTAACGTTTTACGAGACCGCCCTCCCCAAATTGCGTTACGTAATAACTTTTACGCTCCCTTATATTGATGTTTGCTTTTATTGTTGTTGGTTATGAAATTTATTTAATTATTTATTACTAGTGTTACCGAGTTATATTATACGTATTTTATGTTATTTATTGCTGAGTTATTTTTAATATTATTGTTCTGGAGATTATTTAAATATTATAACGTTTAAAACTAACTCATTTATATATATATATATATATATATATATATATATATATATATATATATCCCACATCTCTCAACAGAGACAAACTCCAATTACAGAGAGCGAAGGAGACATTGGAAATCTTTTCCGATTAACCACGAGCCTCCTATATAGCAACTTAATTGCTCAATAAATTATTACTATTATTGAAGTTACGATTTCTTTCATTATAGGGAATGTATTTTATGGTAACTTCCCGTTTTACAGCTTTTTATTCAAGATTTTTATGCTTTTTTAAGCACTTTTTTTCCATTTTTTTATGCTTTTTTGTCCGGTCTCTAGTAATAAGTATTGCGAATAGCAGCCGCAATCCTTATCAAATTAAACAGCAATTTTCTCCATCATCGTAACAAATGTAGTTACAGGAATTTCGGAACCCGAGTATTTTTCCTGGACTCTCCATATCGACCTTTATAAGACTTTGAAAATTCGAACGGGCAGTTGGTCAAACAGAGCGTGACAGACAGACAGACGGACACTCAGCTATTATTATATATAGATTTTATAGATATACCTTTATATAAAGACCTTAAAGGCTTTTTTTTTTTAATATTTTTTGAAATTTTTAAATAAATGTATGCAGAAAATAATAAAAAAGAAAATTGTTTTTTATTCAATCTACAGTATTTTCTAATGTTTAATTCACTTGCCATTGCTAGTGTTAATAATAATAATTTTATTAATAATGTAACAGACATAAAGAGACATGCAAACAAAACAACATATTATATGGAAATGGTTGTATGGTATTAAAAGGGTCTCACTTGGCAGGGGTAATAAAAATTCTATGAGCCATATACTAAAAACTTTAAATTCAATAGGCTAGGTGGAAAATGATAAAATTCAAATGGCCTTTTCTTGCCTTCTCGATTCTTTATAAAATATTATAAAAAAATGGAGTGATTAATGTAATAAACAAGAATATCAAATTCAAATAAAATATTATTTTATTACTATCCGCGCCGCCCACCTGGGGCACTTTTTTTCCCAAATATTTGCCTACCAACGGCGGACTCTCTTATTTTGATGTTACTTCAGAAAAATCCTTTGAATTTGATTTAATTATTCCCTAATTCATACATTTCCTCTATATTACTCTAATTTTGTGAATACCGCCCTTCTCCGGCACCCTTAACTCCGTTAAGGAAAACATTTATATAATTTTTGATTTGAAGGATTTAATTTAATTTTATTTTAATTGGTTTTACTTTTTCAAAATTAGGACCCAATGGGAAAATTAAAAAAAAAAAAATTTTTGAGCCTTCTCAAAAAAGGATGTGGGATCCGACTTCCTCTTTCTTGTAATCTCAATAACACTCTTTATAAGGCTGTAAAACGGGAAGTTACCATAAAATACATTCCCTATAATGAAAGAAATCGTAACTTCAATAATAGTAATAATTTATTGAGCAATTAAGTTGCTATATAGGAGGCTCGTGGTTAATCGGAAAAGATTTCCAATGTCTCCTTCGTCTCTCTGTAATTGGAGTTTGTCTCTGTTGAGAGATGTGGAATATATATATATATATATATATATATATTATATATATATATATAAATGAGTTAGTTTTAACGTTATAATATTTAAATAATCTCCAGAACAATAATATTAAAAATAACTCAGCAATAAATAACATAAAATACGTATAATATAACTCGGTAACACTAGTAATAAATAATTAAATAAATTTCATAACCAACAACAATAAAAGCAAACATCAATATAAGGGAGCGTAAAAGTATTACGTAACGCAATTTGGGGGGAGGGCGGTCTCGTAAAACGTTACCATGCGTAACAAGGGGGGGGGGGGGTTGAACAACGCGTTACGTAACTGGTATTTTAGCGACTTTCCGGTACTTTGCTCAAAAAAATTGTGACTTTTAGATAAAAATGGCTACTTGAGCGTTACGTAACGTCTGGGGGGGGGGGGGTCCAGAAAAATTTTACGGCACGTTACATGGGGGAAGGTATGTCAAAAATTGCGTTACGTAATACTTGTACGCTCCCTAACCTCACAACAAAGCATATTAATAAGCAATTAATAGCAAATATATATATACAGCTTCATAGCCGAAATAAAGAAAATCAAAATAGTTGCTTTTTATTATTGGCCGAATCCTCTTTTTTTAAATAATTTAATTCTTATAGATGATTCAAGAAAAAATTCGAGGCCCTAAATTCTCAAATGGAGTGGCTCAAAAAATTTCTAAATTTTTCCCATAGGAAAGCATTGGGTTTTATCTCAACTTTTTTTTTTTTTTTTTTTTTTTTTTTTAACATTCACACGTTTTTTTTCATTCGCACTCACACTCACACACACATTCACACAGTCTTTTCGGCAACTGAGGCCATTTTAGACTTTAGACGATAACCGTTGTAATATATATTATCTATTGTGGGTTGAGGCATTTTCATTTAAGCCATCTGGTATCCAAATGGCTTAAATAAAATCATCGGACCACTTTGGGTCCGAACCCAAGACGCGTTTGGTATAGGAGGGAGGCACGCTACCTACTACGCCACACCCGGGGGCTTATCTCAACTGAAGTAAAAAATAAAAGCTAATTAATTATAATTAATAAATCTCCCAAATTAAAAATAATAAAAATTGTTATATAATTAAATTTTCTTTTTTTTTTTTTCTTTTTTTAATTATCATAGAAGTATATAAATTCAGCACATAAACACAATATTATTAACAACCAAACACACCGATAATTTGAGGGGGTGTATAAATTTCTTTGAAAGCCAGATGTGCATTAGACATGGATCGATACAAGATTTTGCTGTACCAGGTACTTGTTCGTACCCGATATTTTTATCAGATATTTTGTGTACCCGATACACATTTCACTCAAGCAACGCTAAATTCACATAAATACAAGTAACAGATTCGATACGTAGTAGTAGTAGTAATTTTCTTTGGTCTCCAACCGTTGGTAATTTTAGCCACAAATCTGATTTGATACCTTCGATCATTGTGAAGCTATCAACAAGAACTTGTTTAACTTGAAAAAAGAATAAACATGAAACTAATAAAATATACTTAAGTTAAGAAGTTTAGTAATATACAAGGTGTACTTTTATTTAAAAAATTGTATTTATAATCTAAAAAAATAATTTTTCAAAGTCAAATAAAATAAAGAGTACCCCAAATGAAATGTCATTTTACTAGAGACTAAATTAACATTTTTCAAAAGTTTTTTTTTCCTGTATTTATAAATATTCTT